>PVJH01006977.1:0-96707 GCA_004026705.1 Nesogale talazaci
TATTACTTTGAGGATTAAGTTGTGCCTGACCCAACCCATGGTATTTTCAGTCAACTCATATGTGAAAGTGGGACATCGAAATACCACAGACTCCAAAAAGGGCAAACAGCTCTGTCTTGAAAGAAGTTCAACCAGAGTGGCTCTTAGACGCAAGGATGGTGAGTCTTCATTTCATGTACTTTGGACATGTTAACAGGAAAAACCAGTCCCTGGAGAAGGACATCAGGCTTGGTAGAGGGTCAGCGAAAAAGAGGAAGGCCCTCAAGTAGGTAAGTTGGCACATAGCTTCAACAACAGGCTCAAACATAACCACAGTTGTGAGGATGGTGCAGGACCAGGTAGGTGGTGTTCCATTGTACATAAGACTGCCATGAGCCAGAACTGACTCTAACACCTTGCATCAACAACATAGAAGCACCACTCAAAACCTTCAGCATTGAGAACAGGGCAATGTGGGTCTTCTGCTATCATCAAAAAAGTGGGAGTTGTCTTCTAGTTCCTTCTCTGTTACTTACTGACTTCTTTACCAGAATAATATTTCTATGTGTTTCCATTCTTCAGAGGCAACAGAAATCTATCCCTTTACATTTCTTGGCTTTCCTAAATCTTGATTGATCTTTAATGTGTAATTCCCTGGCATCAGCTGCATCAAGTTTGTGGTGCAACCATCACTGATCGCTTTGGCCAGATTTTATATCACAAGAGTATTTTTGTGTTAGAGAGTTCTCTAGAGAAAGAAAACCAATACTAATAATTATCTCTACATATTTATATAGATAGAAAGATATGTAACATAAGAAATAAACAGTTAACTAATCTATAAAGCAGTACAAATGGCTCAGTGCAACTCACTTGCATGAGACAGCTAGTACACTGGCAGTCCTTCAAGTCTTGAAAGCCACCTCTGTAGAGCAATTCAGGCTATCCAACCACAAGCAGCAAACAGCAAGGCAGGTCACCAACAGTCAGCCAGACCATAGATCCGACAGTCCCAGCTCAAGAGATGTGTATTCCAGTAGAATGGCGAAGCAGAACTTGAAGGAACCTCAACTCACAGCAACACAGTCCATGGATTAGGTGTCCCACAGGTAGAGTGGCTTGGAAATTGAAACACAGGACAAACAAGGTAGCTGGCTGATCTGAAGATCCGAGAGAGAGAGAGAGAGAGAGAGAGAGAGAGAGAGAGAGAGAGAGAGAGAGAGAGAGAGAGAGAGAGAGAGAGAGAGAGAGAGGATTGCAGAGCCATTTATATCTCTGCCCTTCCATTGATCTTACATGTGTTTATTGGCCATGTTGGCACAAGCCGAACTATCACAATGTATAACAAAAATAACAATATACCCATCTCTTTACAAAGCAATCTTTCAACTTAGGGACTTGTTTCATTGATACAATTATTAGCAATTGACCAATATCTTGAGCATGGGAAAGTACTCAAACAAAAGCAACTTCTTTTTGCCTATATTTTTGAAACATTTCTGAAGAATATTTTGTTCTTGTAATATGAGCTGTCAAAATAGCATGCCTCTGATTTTCTTCATCCATAGAAAAAGAATCTAAGATTCTATAGAGGAATCTTTCTATTTTTAGGGTCTCCAACTTATTTGTAAACGTGTAGCTCAGTCATCACGTATGAATAGAAACCTTTCTCAAGTTAATAACTGAATGGCAGCAGGAGTACAGTTTTCAATGACAGTGCCTTTCATCTTTTGTTATTTCATCACCTTTATGTTTTAATGTTCGAGAGTTTTCCAGTTTTTTTTTAACATGTGATGTATTTATGTCCTCATGTTATGGTTGAGTTGGTGTTGATCCTGACCACAGGTCAGCGGGGTTAGAACTGCTTACCACAAGTTGAAACCCACCAGCTGCTCTGTGGAGAAACACGGGTCTGTTTGCTCCTGTAAAGATCTACAGCCTCAGAAACCTCTCAGGGAATCTAAATCAGAGTGCGGGATAGAGGTTATTTTGGTCTTAGATATTTATGTCATTCAGAATCACAAAAAGGAGGGAATGAAAGCTATACCTTCCACCTCTGGCGCCCCCCATCCCTGCCCCCCCGGTCATCCACTTCTCAACTCAGTACACTGCCAAATACACAATAAGTTGTATAGTCTCCTGGATTTTTAAAATTACACATACAAAGTCCAGTTCTGTATTTTATTGTTTTGCTTTAAGTTAATCATTTATCTTGTATATCATCTCATATTGGTACATAAATGATGCTATATAATCTTTTTTAATGATTTTATTGGGAGCTCTTACAGCTCATATAACATTCAATACATTATTTGTATCAAGCATATTTGTACACATGTTGCCATATTCATTTCCAAATATTTTCCACTTGAGCCTTTGGTTTAAACTTCTCTTTCCCCCTCCCTTTTTTAAATGAATCATTTTATTGGGGGCTCATGCAACTCCCATCATGATCCATACAAATGTCAATTTTATGCAGGCCATATTTGCAGACTTGTTGCCGCCATCACTCTCAAAACATTCTGCCTCCACTTAGGCCCCCAGTACCAACTCACATAATTCCCTCCCCTCACTCCTTCCCATCTCCCATGAGCCCTTAATAATTTAAAAATTGTTATTATTTTTCATATCGTACACATTGTTGTCCATGCCCCAGAGAGGTGCTTATATGTAGATCCCTGAAATTGGTTCCCCCTTTCTACTCCACCATCCCTCCACCCTCCCAATATCACTAGTGCCACCACTAGTCCTGAGGGAACATCTATCCTAAATTTCCCATGTCTCCAACTCCAATGTACATCAACTGGTCTAGCTGGATTTGTCTGGAAGAATTGAGTCATGATATTGGGTGGAAGAAAGCATTTGAGAACTAGAGGAAAGTTGCATGTTTCATCATTAATACACTGCACCCTAACTAGCTCATCTCCTCCCTGCAACCCTTCTGTAAGAGGATGTCGCTTCACCTATTGATGGGCTTTGGGTCCCCAATCTGTACTCCCCTCATTTATAATGATATAATTTTAGTTCTTTGATGCCTGACACCGCATCCCTTTAACACCCTGTGGTCACACAGGGTGCTGTGCTGCATTCATGTGGGCTTTGTTGCTTCTGAGCTGGGTTGCTGCTTGTTTACTCAAGCCTTTAAGACCCCAGATGCTGTATCGTTTGATAGTTGGACACCATCAGCTTTCTTCATCACATTTGGTTATGCACACATTTGTCGTCAGCAATCATATCAGGAAAGTGAGCTCGCGATGTTGTGATTTTAAGTTCTTGACGCCTGGTACTGATCCCTTTGATATCTCATGGTTATACAAGATGGTATCCTTTGTCCATGTGGGCTTTGTTGCTTCTGAGCTAGATGGCTGCTTGTTTACTTTCAAGTCTTCAAGCCTAAAGACACTATATCTTTTGATACCCAGGCACCATCATCTTTCTTCACTACCTTTGCTTATGCACACCTTTGTCTTCAGTGATCGTGTCGGGAAGGTGCACATCATGGAATGCCAATTAAATAGAACAAAATGTTCTTGCACTGAAGAAGTACTTGAATGGAGGTCCTATGCCCATCTGCTGTCCTACTACTAAGCGTATAAGTATATGCTCATTGATCTATTTTCCCATCATCACATATAAATATATGTATTAGCATGCCTCTATTCAAACCTCTATAAATTCCCTAACCCCCACTTCTTTCCTTTATTTCCTTTTACTTTCTGCTTGTCCCTCTATCATGCTCAGCCTCCATTTAGGTTTCAGTATTTTCTCTCTTTTACATTGGTCTTGATCAATCCCTGTAGGACTTCTCTCAACCACCTTGTCACTGATTTTGAATCAATTGTTATTCCCTTATCCCTGGGCTAGTCAACACCACCTCCTTTTTTCCTCCTTCCCTTCTCCCATATCCCCCACTCCGGAACCATCAGTCCCGTCGCTTTCACCTCTGCACTGTTTTACCAGGCTATCTTATCTAGATAAACCTGCAGTGATAACAATATGTACCAAAAAAAGTCATACTAAAATCAAGGAACCAAAGAAAATAAAAATGATAACAGCAACAACAACAACAAAAAACCCCCAATGTCCTATATGTATGTCAAAAAATAAAAATAGTAATATAAAAATCAGTAAATACAGAGTTCAAAGTCTGTTTGTTGAGCTCCAGGAATGTCCCCTGGTTGAGTCGATGGGGTGTCACACTTCGGCCCCAAAGTTTATCCTTGGCACTCCATCTGGAGCTTGCATACCCTTAGTAGTTTGCCATGGTGTGACTATATCAGATAGGGTATAATTCTGACCCTGTTTCTCCATTGTTGACACTTAAAGACCTTGGGTCAGCGAGGGTAGCCATATTTCTTAGCAGCGATGACCATATGTTCCTCCCTGTGCATCGACTGCTCTGAGTGAGAAGTCCTGAAGGCTCAGTGGGTCAGGATGCACTCCATTCTCTCTTCCTCCCTCTTCATTGTTCTCATGTGCTCTGGTCAGACATTTCTCACTCCCCAAGCTGCAGCTTCATGTGCTCTGGTCAGACATTTCTCACTCCCCAAGCTGCAGCTTCAGTGCTGACCTCCAAGGCAAACTCACCTGGAGGAGAGGTGGCTACCCCTGTAGTTGAGATTGGGATTGTGTGCTCAGACCTCTCCACTGGTTCCCTGCTCCATGCTGTCATGCTGCATTCACATCCTAGATCACTGGGTTTCAGTTTGGTCCCACTTTTCCTGTGCAGATATAAACAATACGCTCCCCTTGGGTGGGTTAGTACCCCATTCCCTGTCTACACACCAGCATATGCCCCACCCCCCAATCCCATTGCCCCACTGGCTATCATATGTAGCCCTAGATTTGGCCCGGCCCTGCCATACTACCTGGGCCTCTCCCCAGGCATTTCTGTATACAGTAGGTTTTTCCTGATAACCATTTTGCATTTTTTTTAAATTAAGCTTACCTCAGTGGACTCATGTTGCACTTTCGTGCTTGGCTAACTTCACTTAGTTTAATTTCCTGCAGTTCATCCCATGCAATGATGTGCTTCATGTGTTCCTCACTGTTTTTCAGTGATGCATAATACTCCATTGTATATATGTGCCACAGCTTTTTAATCCACTCGCCAGTTGATGGAAATTCGGGATGTTTCCAAGTCCTTACAATTGTGAACTGTGCTGGGATGAACATTGGAACACAAATGTCTGGTCATGGTTTGTTGCTTGCCTCTTCTGGGTGTATGCCCAGTAGGGGGCTTGCAGGGTCATATGGTAGCTCAATTTCCATCTGATTTAGATATCTCCAAATTGATTTCCATAGTGGTTGTACATACCTGCAGGTCCACCAGCAGTGGATAAGAGTTCTTCTCTCCTCACAGCTTCTCCAACACTTATTGCTTTCTGATTTTTGAATTGGGCTATCCTTGAAGGTATTAGGTGGTATCTCATTGTTGTTTTGATTTGCATTTCTTTTATGGCTTATGATTGGGAACATTTTATCATATGTTTATTAGTCATTTGGATTTCTGCCTCTGTTAAACTTCATGTCCTTTTCCCATCTCCTCAGTGGACAGTTAGTTTTGCTCTTTTGGGAAGCTCTCAGGGTAATGTAGATTTTAGTAATAAGGCCTTGGTCTGATGTGTCATTGCTAAAGATGTTTTCCCAGTCCATGGGTTCTCTTATTACTCTCTTGGTGAATTCTTTCTATGTGCACAGGTGTTTTATCTTCAGTATATCCCACTTGTCTATTTGTGCTGCCTCTGTGTTTATGTCCTTCCCTATTTCTGATAGTCTATGTACTCCCTTTGCTAAAGTTGTCAGGCAGGTTGGTCCCAATTCCCTCATTGACAGCCCTAATAGTTTGGGGTTTTACTTCACGGTCTGTGATCCACCTTGAATTTATTCTAGTGTATGGAGTAAAGTAAGGGTCTTGTTTCATTTTTCTACAGGTAGATATCAATTTTTTCCAGAAACACTTGTTGAAAAGACTTTCTGTTTCCCTTTGGATATGATGGTTTTATTTCTGGGTTTGCGATTCTTTTCCGTTGGTCTGAGTATCTATCATTATGCCAATACCATGCTGTTTTGACCATTCTGGCAGTATAGTATGTGCTAAAATCAGGTAAAGCAAGCCCTACGACAGTGTTCTTCTTGAGGAGATCTCTGCTAATTCTGGGCGTCTTCCTTCTCCATATGAAGTTGGTAATCATTTTTTTTCCATTTCTTTGAAGAAAGATGAGGGCAATTGTATCGGAATTGCATTAAACTTATATAGTTCCTTGGGTAGAACTGACATCTTTACTACATTGAGTCTTCTGATCCACAAGCATGGAATATTCTTCCATTTGTTGAAGTTACTCTTGGTTTCTTATATAGTATTTTGTAGTTTTTATTATATAGATCTTTTGTTCTTTTAGTCAGGTATATCCCTAGATATTTCAATTTGTGTGTAGCTATTGTGAAAGGTACCTCTTTTTTGGGGGGGTGCAAGTACCTCTTTTTTTATCTCCTCTTCTGTGGTCTTAGGTGATGTGTACAGCAGTCTGAAAGACTTCTGATTGTTGATCTTATATCTGGCCATTTTGCCTTACTCCTCTCTTGTTTCCAATATTCCCCTTGTGGAGCTGTTGAGATTTTCCATATATAAAATCATATCATCTGCAAATAGTGATAATTTCACCTCTTCTTTTCCCAGGTTATTACTATTGATATCTTTTCTTTGCCTTATTCTGTTAGCTGAAACCTCCAGTATGATATTGAATAAGAGTGGAGACATGGGACATCCTTGTCTGTTCCCCTTTAGCAGTTGGAATGTGTTGGTCTTTTCTGCATTGACTATCATGTTGGCTGTTGGTTTTTCGTATATAGCTTGTATTGTGTTGAGGAATTCTTCTATTCCCCTCTTCTTGAGTGTCTTAAACAGGAATTGGTGACAGGAAATGCTGTCACATGCTTTTTCGCATCTATTGATATTATCATGTGTTTCTTAAAGTATTTCATGTCAATGTGGCAAATGATACTAGTGGTTTTTCATATGTTGAAGCTACCCTGTATCCTGGGTGTGAACTCCACTTGGACATGGTGAAGTATTTGTTTTATATACTTTTGAATTCTAGTGGCCAGTACTTTATTAAGGATTTTTGTATCAATGTTCATTAGGGATATTGGTCTGTAGTTCTCAACCCTTGTGGAATCTTTGCCAGGTTTGGGTATCAGTGTTATACTTTGTCGAAGGAGTTGGGGAGTTTGCCATCTTTTTCTATATCTTGAAAGTGTTTGTTTAGGATTAGTGTCAGTTCTTCTCTGAATGCTTGGTAAATTTCTCCTGTAAAACCATTTGGTCCAAATGATTTTTCTTGTTGGTAATCCCTTGATAACCTTGTCTATGTCTTCTGTTGTTATGGGTCTGTTGAGATTCTTAATGTCAATGGGGATAGTCTAGGGAGGGGCTGTTTTTCCAAGAATTTTCCCATGACTTCCAAGTTGTTGAATTCATTGGAGTACAGTCCTTTGTAGTACTGTGTAATTATCCTTTTAATTTCATTAGGGTCAGTTGTGATGTCCTCTCTTTCATCCCTCATTCTTGCTATTGAAATTTTTCCCCTCTTTGGTTAAGTCTGCCAGCAGTTTGTCAATTTTGTTAATCCTTTCTAAGAACCAAGTTTTAGCAGCATTAATTATTTCCACTGTTTTCTTATTTCCTCTCTCCTGAATCTCAGCCCTGATTTTTATTGTTTCTTTTCTTTTGCTATTAGTGGGATTGTCCTGATGACTCTGCTCTAGTCGTTGTAAGTTCTGTGCCAACATATCGGTTTTGAGACGCTCTTCCTTTTTCAGGTGTGCCTGTATTTCTATGAAACTTCCTCTGAAGAATGCCTTTGCTGTGTCCCATAAGTATTGGTATGTCGTGTTTTCATTCTCATTGATTTCTAGAAAAAAATTTTTTTACTTGATCTCTGATCTGGGCCAGTATACTCTCCTTTTGCAATAGAGAATTATTCATTCACCATTTATTTTCTCTAGTTCTCTTCATCTTCCTTTTGTTGACTTCCAATCTTATGGCATAGTGTTCTAAGAGAGAGTTCTGTATATCAGTGTGCTTAAATTTATGTAGATTCGCCTTATGTCCTAGCATGTGGTCTTTCTTCAAATATGTTCCATCTGTGGAAGAAAAGAATGTGAATTATTTTTTATGTGGATGAAAACTCTGTAGATATCTACCAAATCAAATTGTCTAATTGTAGTGTTTAGTTCTCTAGCCTCCTTGTTGAGTTTCTTTCCCTGTGATCTGTCTTTCTCATAGAGTGGTGTATTGAAGTCACCCATTATAATTGTTGAGGCTGTGATTTCTTTTTTCATCTTTAGGGGTGTTTGGTTTACATATTCAGTGGGTCTCATTGTCTACCTTTTCCTTGAGCATTATATAGTAACCCCCCCCCCCCAATCTCTTTTCATGGTTTGTACTTAGAGGTCAATTTTATCCGAGATTAGGATTAGGACCCTTGCTTTTTTTTAATTGTTACTTGGTATGCCTTTCTGCAGCCTTTGATCAGTCCACTTTTGTCTGTAGTCTTGAAATATGTCTCCTGTAGGAAGCAGATTGACAGGTTGTATTTTCTAAGCCAGCCTGCTAGTCACAGTCTTTTGATTCCCGAGTTCTGACCATTGATATTTAGGGTTATTATTTCCAACTGTGGATTATGGAATGTCATCTTCTACCTTTTGTGTTGAGTATTTCTCTAACTCGCTTTCTTTTCAGTGTGTTGTGGATGTGTGTGTGAGGGTTGGTCATTCTTGATTTCTTTCTACCATTAAACTATTCCTATTTTCAGGGCTGTTTTCTCTTTGCTACCCTCTAGGTGAGGTTGTTCTATTTGACATTATCCTACTGATGCTTGATGAGTGCTGTTCTTCTGCCCATGCAGGGTAAGCAAGGATCTTCTGTAGGACTGGCTTTCTTCTAATGTATTATTTGAGTTTTTCCTTGTCTGGAAAAACACTTACTTCTCCATCTAGATTGATAGATAATTTGGCTGGGTAGAGTATTCTTGGGTTTGCTTTCCTTCAATTTTTGAAATATATTACTCCACTCTCTCCTCTTCTTCGTAGTGTTTGCTTATAGGTCTGAGCATATTCTTATTTGGGAACCTTTATATGTGATTGCTTTCTTTCCCCTAGCCACTCTCATGATTTTCTCCTTTCCTTCAAAGTTGGATAGCTTAACTATTATGTGTCTTGGTGACCTCTTCTTGGGAGTCAGTCTAACTGGTGTTCTTTCAGCCTCCTGAATGGTTTTCTGGTTTTCATTTATTAAGTTAGGGAAGTTTTCCTCCAGGAATTCTCTGATTATTGTTGCAGACATCTTTGATCTTATTTCTTCTTATAGCATTAGACATAGATATTACATTTTCTTTGATAATTTTATTTGATTTTTTGTTTGCTTATGTTAAATTCCTCTTGGCCATCCTCTAGATCACTGATGCAGTTTTCAGCTTCCTCCAGTCAATTCACAAAGTCCGTGAATATGCTGTTGTTTTCTGTTATCTCGTTCCTAAATTCTTGTATTTCCCTTTGGTGTATGGACTTTATCTCACCTATTAATTCATCCCTTTTCTGTATTGTTTCCCTCATGTCATGTATGACCCCAAGCATCTTTCTGAAAATTTCCTTCTGTGGCATATCAATGTCTGCTTGTTCTATGCATGTCAGAAGGTTCAGGGCATCTTCTGCCATTATCTTTTGTTTCTCCTGTTTTTTTCATTGAGTTTGTTGGGGCTGATTGCTGTTTGCCTTAGGCTGTTTTCAAGGAACCAAATGTTATTTTCTAGGGTCTCAAAGAGCACTGTGTCTCTCTGGGAGACTTAAACAAATGTGCCTTCGAACGTCCTGTGACTAATTTCACTATGGAATTAGCCTAACTCTTTATCCTCTTGTGACTTTATTCTTTTCCTAGTGAACCAGTGTTTCATTATCTGTAGGGCAAGTTGGGTGGTCTTCCCAGGGTCCACTATTTGGAATTTTTGTGGACCCACAAGGATGGTGCTGCACTGCACGATAACACCAGGAGCTGGGATGGTGCAGCCCCCAGCAGCCTGGGGCACTGTAGGAAGTGCATGGGGGTGCCCTCAGCAAGGGGAGCACCACCTATTGCTGATGGGCTACTCACTCCTGAGTAGAGCACCGTGTATATTGGGTGGAACCACCTAATCAAGCAGATCTCAGCGGAGGCTGGGCAGTAGTTCCTGTAGCAGCTTGGAATTTAGGCCAATGCTGTTGGAACTTCCCTGGGGCATGCGAAGCACAAGGCTGGCGGCAGGAGGATTCCTCAGATGGAGCCCCAGAAGACATGTAAGCACTCTCCCGAAACACACAGGCTGGAATTCCCCTGCAAGAAATTAGGTGGAAAATACCCAGGTGGAGGGTGGGTGAGCTTCTACTTCTGGGACTACTCTGCACAGGGTGGGGCTTTCCCAGCTGTATGTAGCAGAGTAATTGTCCTAGGCTAAGAGGAGGGGTCTAGCCTGTGAGCCAAACTGGAAAAGACCAAGAATCCAGGTTTGCTAAAACAGTGGGGGGGAGGGGGGGCGCCGGGAATAGAGATTAGTGAATAAACCGCAAACAGCCACATAGTCAAGCTCCGATCCCTAAGTGTGGGGCCACATGGGTTCAATCTCTGCCTTGCACTGGAGATAATCCACTTAAGTCGCAGCTCTGAGGAGACAATGCCCCTGTGTCATCTTAAACCATCAAGGCAGTGGTTCTGGCTGAGACAGTGACAGACAGTGGTGGGTCAAACTCCAGCCAGTCTTCACTGTGGCAAGCCAAAAGCCCCCAGCCCCTCAGAACTCCACGAACCTGTGCCTACTTATCTTTATGATGATCTTTCAGTGATCTGGCAGTGCTGAGTTTCCCCTTCAGACACTTTCCCCTGGCCAATCTCCTGCTGATCCCCTCTGGTGAGTGTCATGCAGTCGCCATCTTCCTGGAAGTCCCACTGTGTACTCTTTTATAACCTTTTCCTATCAGTAGACATAGATGTACAATAATGTATTATTCATTTATCAATATCATTTGTGCTTTTACAAGTATATCTCTTGAATATACTTGAATTTGCAATCCATTCCCACTCTGTCTTGTGGGTTGTCCCTGGGTCAAATTGTGTTCAATCTACTCTTCTCAACATGAGATGTCGCAGTACATTTCTTTGAGAGTAAAACTAGAACCTGCCACCCCAAGAAAATTCACCTCTTCTCAAGGCAGTAGAGCCTGTGTTTCCTTCCAGGGAATGGTGGGTTGGGAAGAGAAGCTCGTCCCTGGAGCCTAGTGTGCGCTCTGAACAGTTGACGCCATAGGGATACTCACCAAAGAAAGCACAGCAGGGTGTTAAAGCATCTACAGAGAGTTTCTAAGATCTCTCCACATTTAAGACTTACCGGCAAGATGGTATGTATAGAGTAGGGCAGAATTAGGTTCTACACCTCTATCATCTTCTTTAGCCAAGTAAGTAGCTTTCTTATACTCAAGGTACCACTATCTTTTCAAATTTACTATTGCTCAGAGCTTCTACAGGTTTAGGGGTTCCCACAGTGATGCTCAGTGGGCATCTCACCTTTCTTTTTCATTTGGGATGATAGTATCAAGCCCTGTAGGTGGAAGGCATCCTCTCTTCCAGGTATGTACACTTGGGAAGAAGAAACTACATTGTCCTCCTCTGAGGGTCTCCCACCTCACTGAGACATCAATGCAAAGGACACTCAGTCCCTTGTGCACGCAAAGTAGCCTCCCTGCTCCCTGTGCTACTGGGCCCACAGCAGTGTTCCAGCCTGTCCCCAACCACAGGACTACCAAGAAGTTCCTGCCCACCTTGTCCAAAGGAGAAGGAAAAACAATTCCAGTCCTTGCTCAGATCACAGTGGCCCATCGCCTGTCATGCCTTCTTCCTGGCTCTTTAAAAGTCAATTAAATCTCAGTAAATCAATATAGATTTGCCTTGGTTCTTTGGAAGAGACCCATCAGCTTCTAGCATTTCTTCCCTGGCACCAGCAAGTCAACATTTTCAATGGCTTCTCCTGTTCTGGCTTCATTCCTGTCCAGCTGGCCAGGGTGGCCCTTGGCCCATCTCTGCACCACCCCTCTCTTTTATTTCCCTCTCTCTGTGTGCCCTCCCACATCTACTCCCCTTTATCTTAGTGGCCAATACCATGGCCACTCAACCTCACTTGTCTCCATATACAGGTTGGCTTCTGGAAAAAATTTGGCTCACCAGATGGTGCTGTGCAGTCAGTCATTGGCTGAAATAAAGTCTTTGCATTGTAGTTTGCACTGAAAAGAAATCTTCAGGGCCAATGAGGACATTCCAGACAGATGTCTATGGAGAAAACCAAAACACTGAATTTGCTGCCATCAATTTAATGCTGGCTCATATCAAGCCTGTAGGACAGGGTAGAACTCCCCCTGTGAGTTTCTGCAAAGGACTGTGAGACTGCAACACTTTATAGGAGGAGAACCACCCCCCCCCCTTTCTACCTTGGAGGGGCTGGTGGTTTCAAACTGCTGACTGTGTAAATGGCAACCCAACAAGTAACTACTATGTCTGTTAAAGGCAAAGAATCAGGAAATCATAATCAGTGCACATACACACCTGCTCTGGGGAAGTTGCTTAGAGAAGTGGCTCCCAGTGTAGCATGCCATTTGATGAAGGTATGCAAGGAGTAGCTGCTCCTTCATCCCTGACTCCCTGTATGCTGGCCATGGAGCACAGGGAACCTGTGGGTAGCCCACGGAGGATCCACCCCCTCGTCACCCCATGAAGCTGTCTAGATAAGATACCCTCTGTGTGCCCTCTGGGAAAAGAGACAGACTAGGTCCAGGCAGCCAGTAGGGGGTGGCTGTGGGTTAGTGTTTGGCACTGGGGAGGATTTCCTTGGCTTGCTCAGAAAGCCTGTCCCTAGAAAGGGAAGCCACAAATCATTCATGATTGTTTTCATTATGCATTCAAAAGGCTTATGGAACCTTAATTAGGGCCTCTTTCAGCCCCTACTCTTCCTACTGCCATTAGAAATACCACCTGTAGGCATGCAGGACCCAGAGGTGTTGTGCAGGCATCTTCCCCAAAGATCAATGGAATGGGTTCGCAGTCTGTGCTTCTCTCTGGTCATTTATTCATTGGCGCATCTCCCAAGGCTTTAGCTCTGCATGTCCACCCCACCACCACTCCCCAGCTCCCTGGCATCCCTAGCTCTCTCTGTTTTCTTAGAATCCAAAAAATTCTCCAATGAACCCTATGAGTTCTCCCTCGCTCAGCCTTGCCTCTGTGCCTCATCATGTTCACATCATAAGTTCTGCAAGCTCCACTGGGCAGCAAACCAGCAACAATACACACTTACCAGATTTACTCCTTTTAATACACCTCAATGTAATTATAACTGCATAAAAGAGGGAACAAATTGGCAAGTAATTATGATGTTAATTTGGCAGTGCTTTATCATATTGTGGAAGCATTCCTGCTGTCATTGTCTTGTGGGGACACTTTGGGCCACAGTCAGCTACTGAGGGATTCCCAGGGACAGGAATGAAATACACAGGAGACTGGAGAAGCAGCTCTTCTCCCCAGCAATGGGCTTTTATTTGCATATGTTTTGAGGCTTCTGTAAAAAGTGAACACATTTAGCCAGACCTAATTAATGGAATGCCATAGAATGTCTAATTAGGCAGTGGCAGCTTCCACTAATGGATGGCTGTGGATTTGGGAACCAGAGATACACTCGTTCAAAGGGTGGGATGCTTCCCTTTCAGAATCTCACCGGCTGTGTGTGTCTAACCACTGTCCCAGCTGAGAATGCCACTGTGGTGCCTGGGAAATGCCCCAGCCCTGGGTGCCAGGAGGCCTTCCTTACCTTCCTCTGTGTGATGTGCATCTGCAGCATGATTGGTGCCATGGCACAGACCCCTTCCGTCATCATCCTCATCAGGTGAGTGTTCCAGCCCACTCTGTCTACTGTGTATCTGCTTTTTCCCTAGGAAACAGGATCACAGTGAGGACCTCAGCTTCCCCAAGCCCACAGGAAGCAAATCTCTTGGTGCAAACAGTTCAAATGTGCTCAGCTGTTAAGATTCTAGATTCAAGTACACCTAGCAAACCTTAGAAGAAAGGTCAGCTTCTGAAAAAGCAGCCTTTGGACTGCTTTGGACTGCTTTGGATGGGTGGTGACTTAATGGCCTCTGGTTTGGTTCTGTCTTTCCCAGGCCCTCACACCAAGAGGAGAAAGCAGGGCTCAAAAGAGAAGACAGAACTATCATTTCCTATCAGAAGAGACTCTGCAGGTGTTTAGGAAAGGGACTGTGGTTCCAAAAGGAGCATTGTTGGAGCAAAGTGAACAAGGCAGTGGACTCACTGTTCACACATCTATTTCCCAGCCTGCCTGTTCAACCACAGCTCAGCCCTATGGTCTTGCACATGTCAATCCCCCATGGGTTTGTCTCTAAATTGGTAAATGGTGGTGATACTTCAGTTTGTGCCTGCCTCCGGGCGTGACATGGGATCAAGGAGCCTGGGAATGGAAGGACATAAGACAGTGCCGAGGGTTAGCCATCCCTCCATAGCCTGTGTCCCTCAGGACAGGCAAGATGCCTAGGGATGAGTCCTTGCATCCTATTCTGAGTAATGTTTATCATTTCCATACTCATCTCAATCTCTGCACAGAACCTCAGAGTGAACTGATCACCTCCACAGGGTCAGAGGAAGGAACAGCACACACAAAAAGACTTCTGGGTGGCCGAGCCTCAGTGGCGTAGTGGTTGTGCATGGGACTGCGGCCCACTGGTTTGGAGGTTCAAATCCAGCAGCAAGACTGGGCCTCCTACTCCCACCACTAGAGGGCAGTGATGCCCCCCCCCCAAAAAAAGACTTCTGGGCTGGATACAGGTATCTAAACCATCCCCTGCCATCCACCCCAAAGGCTCAAAACCAACCTGCAAATGAAATACACTCACCACTGACTGCAGCCAGTTACTCTCTTCCTCTATCCCTGCAGACCCTACTTCTTGGTCTTCATTACAAATGCCCCCAAAAGTGATTTTAAAGAAAGGGATTTATAAGCAAGACATGTGCCACAAGAAAGTTGTGACGCCTTACTGATATGCGGGCCCAATTTGCCATTTTACATTTATATACCATTTAAAAATAAGCTTAAAAATTAATGCTTGCAAAGCTGTGGGAAACCTAGGAAAAATGTACTGCTAGTGGCATTGAAAACTGTCACTTCTTTCCAAAGGGGTGGGGGAAACAAAACATGGCATCATGAATCAAGAGCCGAAAGGCTATTCAGATCCCTTTCTGCAATAGCCTTACCCTTTTTTATTTATCTTAAGAAAAATACCTCTCTGCAGCGTGGGAGGGGCAGTGGTAAACTCAACACAGATTCTTATTACAACACTAACTATAATAGTGGGAAAGCCTGATTTGGAAAATGAGTGAAATGATGGTCCTGTACTTCAGCAGAACAATGATAACTCTGAAGAATATGAAAAATATTTATGAAATGAGCTACTGAATTTACAATGAGATCTGCAGACTCATTCTGTCTATAATGTGCATATGGATATAACCCATCAGGTATCAGGTATGGGGTTAGAGAAGAAGCTGCATGATGGGTAATTTATTTTTCTGATCAGAAATTCTTGTGAGATTTTTTTGTGATATTGACATGTGAAAGGCACTAAGAAAAAGGGAAAATGACCCTTGCTCCCATTGGCATTGCTCCCCCATCATACTTCTGCACAAACACAGTCTCTAGGAGACCAGCAAGCGTGACAAGCAGACCAAACACAGAAAGTATGGGGAAATCTTAATCCCTTTTAAGTCTTGGCCTGACAGGAAGTTCTTGGGTATTTTTTTTTTAAAACACTGGATCCCCTTTAAATGAACCAGCACCCAATCCCACAGCTCATGCCGTTGAATCATTTATGACTTATGATTGTAGAGTTGACCACCCTTAAAGGCTATCATCATTACAGAAGTAAATAGCCACCTTTCTCCTATAGAGGGACTGGGCAGTGTGAACAGCCAGTCTTTGGGTTAGTCGGGCATTGCTTAACCACCATGCCATCGAGTTCATAAAATGACCTATACACTACAGTACACTTCCTGGAGACCCATGCTCACAGGATGTGCAGCCAAGGAGGCTGAGGCAGCACCTTTCCACTCTCCTCTCCGGCTCACCTGCCATGATAGGCATTTCAGGCAGGCCAAGAGCACGAGTAGCCTGAGCCACGGCCCAGATGTGTGCCAGCCCACGCCCTGTCTCACAGTGCTGCTCTAAGGGTTAATGATGTGAACTCAATTAGAGAGAGTTCAATGCCAGTAGTTCATGAAGCACATGAGCATGGGTATGATCAAATATCTCCTTCTTCACAGTCCTTCACCATCAAATCATCAATAAACCTGCCCTCTGCCATAAGTGGGAGGCTAGCCTACCCATCTATCCCTGTATAATTTTACTCCACGCACACTATATCCTAGACACTCTACTGTTTTATGAAATTATGATAGCAAGTAATTAGCATAGTGGACTATGCAAGGAGATGGTAACCACAAGGTCCAAAGCCCCCCCACCCATTCCCCTGTGGGAGAAAAATGAGACTATCTATTCCTGTAAACAGTCCTTAACCTCTCAGAAACCCAGAGGAACAGTCTGCCCTGTCCCCTAGCATCACTGTCCAGTAGAAGGGAACAGATGGCAATAAGTCTGTTTGGGTCTCTAACAAGAAAGACACCAATAGTCTCTGTTCTCAAGAAGCGGGAAAAGGCACAGGAGACAAGTTCTTATGACTGAGTGAGTGGCCCGCTCAACACATCCTAATCAGACTAAAGATGCTTGGGTTCCCGGGAAGACAGTGATAAATTCTGTGGAAAATAAACCCTGCAATTACGTTCCCAACACAGTTCAGGACTGGAATGGGCTAACTTTTGTCAGGCCATCCATGCAGTAGATCTAACCAGTGAGTAACAATCTAGTTTGTGCCTCTGATCAATTTATCTTTGGTTTTGACTGGTTAGCCTCCAAGAACACACCAATGGTAAGCCAAATCAGTAGCTCTCTTGTAGCTCTTGTGATATCAGGAAGCAGTGCACCTGAGACTACCCTCGAAGCCGGAACACAAGACCCTTCTAAGGGACCACTATTGGGTAAGGCAAGGCCAGAAAGATTGGATTCAGTTCAAAATAAAGAATTAAGATGCCAACAGTAACTATCCATGTAAAATTCTTGAAGCATATGCCTTCTACTCCTACCCCCCACTTTATAAAGCATGTGTGCACCATCTTATTTGGCCTGTAGGAAAGAGAGTGTATGAATTATCCTCATGCTACTAATACAGAAACTGAGACTAAAAGCTGTCACTGATATCCTACTTCCCACCATGCACTGTTTTAGATGCATCATGTGACGGTTTGAATGTGTTTGAACTTTATAATTACTCTATAAGGTAGGTACTGACTTGATTTTTATTTTTTTTCAAACTTGGAAATTGAAGCCAAGTAAAGTCACACTAGGAGTCTGAGGTCATGTACTGGCTTTGTTATCTGGTGCTGCTGCAGGAGAAATGGCTCAAATGGTTGACTTTATATTCCTATTTTTTGTTTGTGTGAAAGTAGGCCCTTGTGCCTCCCAGTTCCTTTTCCCTGCCTGCCTACATATCCACGCATAGATTCATGTTGGCGCGCACATGTGTGCGTGCACACACACACCACACGCACCGAAAAGAGTCTCTCCAATGGTGAAACTACTATGAAATTCCCCGCCTCTCCTTGTCTTTGAAGCTGCAGCTCTATTCTCAGAATGCAGGAAGGGAGGAAATAAACAGAAATTGTTAGTCATATTCTAATGAAAGGCTTGAATACAAAGGGTGGCATGCCTTCAGGATCTAGTCATGAGATGATAAGAATCTATTTTTTCCTCTCATCTCTTCACATGTAGGACCGTCAGCCCGGAACTCAAATCATATGCCCTGGGAGTTCTCTTTCTCCTGCTTCGCTTGTTGGGTATGTATTATTCCTCCCTTCCCTCCATAATGAAGTGAATGCTCATTACCAAGCAAGTCAATATCAGTAAACTAGTTCCATGTTTTTCTTGTTTTTTTTTTTTCTGCAAAGTTCTGTTATTAGTCAACAGGTTGACTCTGCATTAGACCTGAACTCAGGCAGTCCCTACCCAAAAGTGCTTCAACTTTTCATTCATACCCACTCTCCCTTCATCCGGATCTGCCTGCTTAGTGACATGAAAAGGAACATCAATGACAACCAAAGGGGAAACCCTTGACACCCTCATCAAGGCACCCCAGAGTAGCCTATGAAATGCTCCCCTTAGGGAGCTGCCAGTGAGAGCAGAGGGGGTCTTCTCACATTGCCCAGCAAATGGAAATTCTTTGCAGCCTTTACATTTTTTCCAAATTCATTTACTTTATTTGTCTTGGCTTTCCAGGATTGGTTACAGGTGCCCTTCATGTTGTGAGGCTTTTCCTAAGGTTTGGTATGGATAGAAGGAATGGAGTCCAGAACCCTATCTTTGTTAAAATGTGCAACTGAAAGTGTGAATAGTTAACCTCTCGAGCAGGGCCCTGAGGACTGGCAAGGGGGAAGCTGGTGTAGCTGCCCCCTTCGCCTTCAGGGCAGCACCATCTGTTTCCCTCAGACCTTCCTCTGTGGACAGTCTATATGTTGCCCAAGGAACATCTCTTTGTCAAGACCCAGGTCAAGATATGATAATGGTGTTTTGTTTTGTTTTTCCCCTCCTTGAAGTGATTTTCTTTAATAGGAAATAGCTGTGGCCTATATTCTCATAGTAAAAATAAAATTCCTCTTTCAATGTACCATGGAAGAGCACATGATCTTAGCTTCAATTTTTTAAAGTAAAATGGCCTCAATGGTGAAAAATTGGCAACAATCAATATATCAACTTAGAATCATTTAACTAAATTGTGGTATAGGATCCTAGTAGATTTTATGTTACTCTTTAAAATTCTGTAGAGACAGATATATACATACAGACTTGGAATGGGGCACATGATAACTACATACAGAAAGGAAGGTTATATAATATAAAATGTATCAAATACTTTCATGTATATATAAACATGGAAGAATATTGGGAATCGTGGCATCTAAATGTTAACAGTGATTGTCTTTAAATAATGAGGTCATCCTGCAGCTCTGGTAGCAGAGGGAGATAAGCACTGACTACTAATATTGGCAGTTTAAGGCCATCAGCTACTCCATGGGGAAAAGATGAGGCTGTTTGCTCTACAAATATTTACATTTTTGGAAACCCTAGGGAGTAGCTCAATCTCACAGGGTTGCTATGAGTCAGAATCAACTTGACAGATTAACAAAATTCTACAGCAAATCCAGAAGAAAACAGAAATCTGTCAAGGAAGGAATACTAAGGTGTTCTCCACTAATAGAAATTGATTTTTTAAAAAGTGCTAACTTACAGAGGTCTAAACATAGGTATGTCCATACATAAATACCACTATCTATTATAAAGTAGAAATAAATTTAAGAACATATCTATAGGCCAAATACTATGGTAGCAAGTGGACCTTGGGCCCTCTCCCTGGTGCTCCCTCAATTCAAGAACACTTTGTTCTATGAATCTGGTATTCCTCGAGTTCACTGGCCCAACACGATCACTGAAGTTAAATGGGTGCACAAGCAAATGTGGTGAAGAAAGCTGATGGTGCCCAGCCATCAAAACCATTTAACCATCTGGGGTCTTAAAAGCCTGAAGATAAACAATAGACCATTTACTTGAGAAGAGACCATACCTACACAGAAGAAACACAATAGCCAGCGTGGCCACACGATGGTGAAAGGTCTAGGCAATAGACATGAAACGGGGGGGGGGGGGGGGGGGGGAGGCACATATCACTGTGTGCACACATCCCCAAGGTGCCCCCTGAGGACATGTGGGAGCATGAGCAAGAGTGGTGAAGAAAACAGATGGAGCCCAGCTATTAAAAGATATAGCATCTGGGGTCTTAAAGGCTTGAGCATAAACAAGCAGCCTTCTAGCTCAGGAGCAACAAAACCCACCATAAAAGCAGCTCACTTGCCTATGCAATTATCAGGTGCTGAAACAATCAGGTATCAGAGAACAATCAGGTATCAAAGAACAAAAATCAAAAGCAATGGACCAATTGACTCCCAATATCGCTGAAGACCAATGGATACAGAGGCAAACAGAGTAGAAGAAACTGGTGCCCAACTACCAAATGATTGAATGTCTAGAGTCTCAAAGACTTGAAGATGATCTAGTTGCCATTCAGTGCAGAAACAGGAAAGCCCACATGGAAGAAGCACACCAGCATGTGTGATTAAGAGGGGCCAAAGGGACCAGGTATCCAACATCAAAGAACAATAATCACATCATTATGAATGACGGGGAGTGCAGGCTGGGGACCTAAGACCCACTGGTGGGTCACCCCTTTACAGGGAAGCCACAGGGAGGAGACAGACCAGTCAAGGGGCAGCTGGGCAGTGATGATGCATACAAGTTTCCTCTAGTTCCTGAGGCCTTCCTCTCCCCCAACCATCATGGTCCCAACTCTAACTTACAAATCCAGATGGACTAGAGAAGGTACACTGGTGGAGAGGGGAGCTTGAAATATGGGGAAACCAGGATGGGTGAGCCCCTTCAGGCCAATGGTTAGACTGAAGCTGCTGGAGGGGTGGAAAGAAGGTGGGGTAGAGAGATGGAACCAACTGCAAGGATATACACATAAACTCCTATTTGAAGGATGGGCATCAGGGCAGCGGTTGGGCAGTGTAAGATATGACAGAACAACAATAACCCATAAAGTATTGAGGGTTGGTGGGAAGGAGAGAGCAGGGGAAAAGGGAAGGGATGGAAAAGCCGATACTAGGGGCTCAAGGGAAAAGGCAGATGATTAAAGAACGATAATAGCGGACATGTGAAGGTGCCTGCCACAGTATGTTTTTTTTTATCTATTGTGAAAAAATGATGTACAAGCACCTAATAAAATGATTTATTAAAAAAAGTGCTAAGATTGTACCTGTCCAAGGCAGAAATGCCTGAGACCCACAGAAACAGCAGTACTGCTAAGTTCGGCACTCACAGATTTCATGCATGGTACTTTCTAACTGTTCTTCACAAATTTAAATGAATACTTCTAGCTTTTATAATAATATTGACTCCTATTAATATATACATATGTGTATAGAGATATATATAAATGAGATCTCCCTTTAGATCCATAAGTAAGATAGTTTACTACCTGAGAAAGGACATTACCGGTATGGTACATGCCTCTCTTCTATGCCAACAGTAAACAATTTCCACTCAAGCACCGTGCTCATTCTTACCATGGCAGGAGCAAGGCCTGAGAATATTTCTCTGCCACAATGCATGTTGGTACCAAACTAAATGGCCATTAAGTTGATTCTGACTTACAGCATCCCTAAAGAACAGAGTTAAAATTGCCCTTGTCTGTTTCTGAGACTATAAATCTTGATAGGAGTAGAAAATCTCATCTTTCTTCCCTAGAGTGTCTGGTGGTTTCAAATTGCTGACCAGGCTCCTGTGTGTTGGCACACAAAGTAACATTTTCAATGTTAACCCTGTCTTATTTCTATCTCATGGAAAATAGAAATGCTATAGTCTGCAAAGATGGCCTAGTTAACAAGGTCAGAACTCTGGTCTCAAACAGAATAAAATATAAGCAAAAATAAAAGCCTTCCTAGGAAGTTACGGTAGCCAGCAGAAACCTTCCAGCCACACAGAATTATAATTAGGCTGATTATCTTATCACTTTACCAATTGTGTGCACATTAATGGACCAATTTCTTTTCTTGTTGCTGTGTCACTGTGCCCCCCAGAAGATGGGGTGGATGGGGAGACAGAGCAATGTGTAATACTGGCTAGACAGTTGGGGCCCCTGATTTCTGAAAATGGTGAGACCATTCCATATAT
Organism: Nesogale talazaci; assembly: GCA_004026705.1. NCBI lineage: Eukaryota > Metazoa > Chordata > Mammalia > Afrosoricida > Tenrecidae > Nesogale > Nesogale talazaci. The sequence continues at coordinate 21,951 of PVJH01006977.1, forward strand.
CACTCAAGCTACAGATGGACAATTATTGAGCACCTAGCATGTTCCAGCCTCCATGGAGCATACAGAGAGATAAGTGAGCATCTCTTACCCCTAAGAGCCTGCTTAGAACTGACTAAGGAGTGTGGGGGCCCCATCTCTGCCCCTCTGAATTAACCCTCACTCTCAATGCAATTGAAAAGAAATATTTACCATGTAGTATAAACTAAAATGTGTACATGATATAAAATGAAGAGCATTGCAAGATATTTCTGAAAAGTCCAATGAAAATAATAGAACAATTAAAGATAAAGCTGAAAATTATAGCCTATCCACAATTTGATATTAAGATCATCTGCCTGGTGTTGCATCAACAGTGTGTTTCATATATATGACTATAATCTATAGCACAAGATAACTTTTACTCTGTGACCCAGAACAAACATGTATATACATACAAAGAACTGAAATAAAATTTGCATAAACTAATTCTTTCTTAAAGGAGCTGTTAATTCAGTTGAACCTAAATTGTGGTGTTTCAGTGCACATGAAGTAGTCCTGTGCTCCACAGGGCTTTCCATGGCCAATTGTTTGGGAAGTAGATTGCCTGGTTTTTCTTCTGAGATGCCTCTGAGTAGACTCGACCCTCTACCCTTCCAGTTACTAACTGAGAACATTCACTCTTTTCTCAACCACTCTTCATGGTCTGGGCTGCTCTGGTACATATTTTTCCTCTTCTGTGTTCTCTTGTTCTGTTCTATTTAATGCTCTTTGAAAGAAAAAGTCTGTCCTATATATTGCTCTTTATGTCCCATTATGGATCACAAATCACAGTTTGAAGTACCATGCTGTAGAAAAATTTGACACAGTTCCACCTTTGCATGAAAAGCAGCCTCTCAAAAAGCTTTCTATGTGCCCTGATTCCAATTCCTGCAACAAATAAGATAAACCCCCATTACTGTGAGCAAGGGACCAACCAAGAAATCTGATGGCTGACATTGCTTTATTCATCTTGTGTCAGGCATTGTGTAGGAGTTGTCACAGTGGAGTGTGACAAGCGTCACAGGGGAGCAAGCACAGAAACGGGCTATGTAGCCCTGGGATAGTAGGGCAGGGCCATGGAAGGACTTGGTGCCTGCAGTAAGAGCTCAGGAGTTATCCCAGTGAGGAAGAGGAATGGAAAAGTTTGTTAGACAGAAGGACAGAAGGAGAGCAAAGGACAGAGTATGGCGTCTCTGTCCCTTTAAATTCAAGAGCACGTTATATTCCAACAGAAAGGAAATGGTAGAAAACTCAGAGGCAGGGACCGTGATGGCTCTGATCACTGTGACATGAGTAGTTTTCCCAGCTGCCCTCTGGAGCTGGAATTGGCTGGGGTAAAAGCAGGAAGTAGCCAGAGTACCATTGACCTGCGGGCATTTACGAGCAGATGCAATGGAAACCAAGTAAGTGAGCATGATGGCCAGTGTGGGCCGTGGTGTCTAGACTGGTGGGTATGATTGAGTCTGCGCCAACACAAAACAACACCTTGACATTAGAGCATGACACCACCCACGCCTGCGCCATGCCCACAAACCATCCTGGTTGCACCCTTTGTTGGAGCCACTGGGTCATGTCACGGCCTCGAGGAGTTTCCTCTTTTTCACAGACCCATGACTTTCCCACGCATGGGGTCCTTTTTTAGGGACTGAACTCTCCTAGTAACATGCCAAAAGTACATGAGAGAGAGCCTCACTGTTAAGGAGAATTCTGGCTGTATTTCTTCTAAGACGTACTTGACTGTTCAACTGACAGCACACGTATTTTCACTCTCTTCCAGGACAACAGCAAAAATGCTTGCTCTGAGTCTTCCAGAGCCTCCTGCTGAGCCAGCCACACTGGGCACCTCCTCGAACATCCCTCAACAGACATGACCCTGGGTCTTGGGTGACTTGAGTTATTGGAGGAAATTAGCAACTCGGGGGCCCCTGATGTGGCTCACCGATTGATTGTTCATCCCATGTCTGAAAATAAGCCTAAATATGGAGACATGACCAGGCAAGTGGGACATGTCAAATGAGAGCAGAGTCCTCTGGCACGAAGGACCTTTCCCTCTCCTGCTTAGTCTCTGCACACATTTATTCAGCACAGTTTTCTTAGGCAATAGGCCCTCCTGAGGATGTGCCTGACCAACTTCTGCGATTGACTCACCTAAGATGTGCTGTCCAACCTGTGCTAAATGGACACCCGTGTTACCAGGAACCCCTTGACAGCCTAGCCCAGCTAGGTGGGAATCTAGGTCCATCTTTCCCCTCTCAGGTGATCTTACCCATTGGCCCTGTGAGAGAAGTGAGGTTGGTGGTTCAAGACAAACAGCTGTTTTGAGAGAGGGAGAAGTAGCCAACTGCTGCTTTCAGATTTAAAGGAGTCAAAATATAATCCTTTTCATATTCTCAGCAGTAGCAAATAACCACAAAGAGCCCCTTGCCTAGCCTCCCCAACTTTCAAGGGTTCATAAGTACCCCTATCTGGGGCACTCAGTTAATGCCTGCTTAGTGAGCTCTTCTGTGAGAGGCTTGGGGAAAAGGAGGCAACAAGGAGAGACCTGGTCCATGAGAAGGAGAGGCTTCTTATGAAATACACAGCTTCTGACCCAATTACTGCATCCACATTCCCAACCCTTTTGTATTCTGTAGCTAACTAGGCGGTGTAGGGCCAGGTTGGCCCCCTGGTTGCTGTGCTCAGCTCCTAACTGAAAGGCTGAATGTTGGATTCCATCACCCAGAAGGGACTCTGGAGAAAACCCAGCCAGTGGGGCCCGGGACACAGTTTTTTTGTACCACTCATGAGGGTGCATCTGCTGGTGTGGCTTGGTGGCAGCAAGATTTTGGTTTGGTTTTTACTAGGAGGAGCCCAGGGGGCACAGTGGTTAAGGGCTTAGCCACTACCCCAAAGGCTGGCAGTTCAAAGCTATCAGCCACTCCTTGAAAGAAGGATGTGGCAGTCTAGTTACGGAAAGAGGGCAGTCATCGAACTCCTATGAGCAGTTCAAATCTGGCCTAGCGGGTCACTGGGCCGGAATCTCCTCAACAGAAAGGAATAGGCAGTAACCTCACCAATGTGACCTGCCTTCTGGACTAAAGAGAGAGACCTCATTGCCATTGAGTCAATTCTGACTTATAGTGACCCAACAGCAACTCTCTAGCACAGGGTAGCACTGCCACAATGGGTTTCCAAGACTGTAACTATGAGAAGAAAAAGTCTGTCTTTCTCCTGGGGAGCATCTGGTGGTTTCAAACAACTGGACCTTTAGTTAGCAGTTACCCCTTCAGGGCTCCTTATTTCTGGAAACACTCGACCTTCCCCCAGCAGTGAGTCAAGACTTACTCTTAGCATGCAGCTAACCCCCACAGGCAGGTTATCCACTGAAGGTTCTCCGCACCGCTTTCTCTACAGGTAAAGACTTAAAGAGAACAGCTTATCTTTTACCTAAAGTGGTCTAAGATGAAGCCAAAGGGAGGAGGAGGCAGGAACCACCTTGCAGAGCCAGGCTATGAGGAACATTGATTCCTCTCATAGTGCAGGGTGCTCCAGGTCTGGATTCACTCTCTCTCTCTCTGCTGCCTTGAGGGGAAGGCTGTTTTCTCTCAACATCTCTGTGCCCAGCAGGCCTTTGAGGTCTCCTTTTGTTTGCATCTCCCCCTGTGTCTGGGAACTTCTCAGCACAGGAACCCTGGGCCAAAGGATGTGCTCTGCTCCCTGGTCCTCTTTCTCTGTTCCCTTGTTTAGACGTGTTTGTTTCCCAAAGGAGAGTAACTGAATAGATAACCTAATCCTGTAGCCTGCTTCATTGTTTCATATCCTACTGTTTTTAGTGTCATAACTGACATTGCCTCATTAGCATCATAGCGTTTAGGATTTACCACATATACCTCCATCTGATCACAGAATGGAGAATTGAGGCTTCACACTGAGAATCATGGCTGAGCCAAATTGCTGCATCTTGAGGAGGGTGTGGGGGTGCACTGAGGGGACACAGTTCAATTTACAACAGGAACCAAATTTGTTAAGAGTCCTCTATGTGAGGAGGTTTCAGACAAGGTATCATTTAATCCCTACTAAATCTTTGCAAGATAGGATTGCGGTACCTTGTCAACAATGAAACAGGCTCAGAAGCAGCAGTCATCTCAGTACTCTCAAGCAGCCACCAGCTGCACATTTGTTCTCTGGCAACAGAAGTAGCTGTTGGTAAGTCAGAGGTGGTATGCAAAGTCCTGCAAGAGTTTGTTTTCAAAATAGTCTTAGAGATTCCTCAAACCAAGGAGCAGGGAGGACTCCCACATATTGCAAAAATCAAAACCCACGTATCTTTCAGCCAGTCCTCTGCAAGCCAATCGCTCTTGGGAGCTTAGCTAAGGAGTAAATAGAGTGTTTTCTGTAGCCCTGGAAATCCCTGGTAAAAGCTCTAAAATCTTCTCTCCAAATCCATATTTTGGATCAGACAGAAGGGGACTATTGATTTTGAGAATTTGAAGTAGGAAACTTAGAATAAATAATTAACATCCCTCAACCTCAGTTTTCTTTCTATGTTAATTAAGGGGGTGGGAGGGCGGGGGGGAGTCAGGAGACTCCAGTACCATTCCTGACCAATGCACTGCATGCTTGTGTGCATCCACTGCAGGAGGCTTGTGTGTTGCAATGAAGCTCACCAGGCTTCCAGGGAGCTCAGATGAAAGGCTTGATTATCTCTTTCTGAAAGTTAGCCAGTGAAACTATGTATTGCAGCAGTCTGAGCTGCAACTGATCTGGGGCTGGAGTTTTGGCGCCCTCTTGATTCATTGTCTGTAGGGTTGTCCTGAGAGCAATCACAATGGGGCTATAAAGGAGGTTCTTAGTGGATATGCAGCACCATCATTATCATGCCAGTCTGCATACTGGAGAGCTTTGGACTTCCATCAAAATTTGATCTGGTACACTCACAGGCACAGTTCAAAACTGACTTGGTGAAAGTGAGTTTGGTTTTAGAGTTTGGATTCATTTTACACATGCAAATGCAAGTGGAGCCTATAAGAATAGGTTGTATATGATGGGGGGCATCCTCATTCTAGGTCAAATTGGGGCATCCCAGCATAACAAGGGCCTCTGATGAAAAAAGATCTCATTAGTCCTGCATCCCTGACATTCCTGCTCCCTCTTGAGAAAGAATTTTAAGTCAATAAGAGGGAAATGACGAGTGTGTCAAGAAAGAAAGCCAATATTTTCCTTATTCAGAAATATGCGATGAAGCTCATGTTTAAGATACTCACCCCAGAGTTTATTTAAAACTACACCCTAACCCTTCATTATAACAGTGAAAAAGGTCAGACCACATGATTGAGCCATGTAATTAAGATTTATTTGTGTCATTTTTCTCCTGAGACTAGTAGCAGATGATATTAGCGCCCTTTTAAAGATGAAGAAACTGAGGCAGAGACAGAACTTTTGATTCTGTGAGTTTTCTTTTGTATTTTAACTTTGTATCATGAATTTTGTGAAATACCAATCATTTCGGGTCTCAACAACTCTTTCCTCGTTTAGTTCATGGCAGCACATAACATCACTCGTCCCATTGCCTCCCTGTGTAGCCAGTTTCCATTCCTCCTCCTTTCCTAACCTTTCCTGCATAGTGATCTTTGTCCTGGACTCTGGATCTTGAATGACTAGTTTCTGTAAGAATCACAAACCTCTGTAGTACTATTGTTTAGCTGAACATTGTTTGGTTCCAGGCCTGAACGGGGACGAATAGTCATAGTCCTGGCAGTTCTACCTGTCTCTATCAGTAAGCTGGGCCTTTTTTAAACTTTTGAGTTTGTTTCTCCTTGTCTGTCCAGTATCTTCTAATGTGATTGCTTTCAGAATCATTGGCCATGGTAGCCAGGCATCATCTAGTTCTGGTCTCCGGGCATGCAGATGGAGGTCCAGTAGTTCTTTGGACTAACTGTTTCAATTTGTCTTTGGTTTTCTTCACTGAGCTTGGTTCTGAATAGGGAGAAGCCAATAGTTGCTCTAGCCACATAATCTTATAATATCTCAGTGGCTACTCACCAAAATAGGATATAGGACATTTCCTATGTGAACCATCTCATGTCAGTTGAACTTTATGTCACTTGAGATTATGCTTTTGAGCCTATGGGCCTACCACTCCCTCCCTCAAGATATTCAGTTCTAAGATCCTTTCCCTTATATGTCCTATTATCTTCAGGGATATTTTAAAATCATTTTATTGGGGGCTGATACAACTCTTATCACAATCCATACATCCAACCATTGTATGCAAAGCACATTTGTACATTTGTTGCCATGGTCATTCTCAAAACACTCTCCCTCTACTTAAGTCCCTGGTACCAATTCCTCATTTTCCCCCTCCCTCCCTGCTCCCCACTCCCTCATGAACCCTTGATAATTTATAAATTATTATTATTTTGTCATATCCTACGCTGCCTTATGTTTCCCCTCACTCACTGCCCTGTTGTCCTTACCCAAAGTTATTTGTAGTACCTTATAATCAGTTCCCCCTTTCTACTCTACCTTCCCTCCACCCTCCCAGTATTGCCACTCTCACCACTGATCCTGAAGGGATCATCTGTCCTGCATTTCCCATGTTTGCGGTTCCTATCTGTACCAGTGTACATCCTCTGGTCTATCTGAATTTGTAAGTCGTGATACTGAATTTGAGATCGTGATACTGGGGCAGGGGGGAGCATTGAAGAACTAGAGAAAAGTGGCATATTTCATCATTGCCACACCGTACTCTGACTGGCTCCTATCCTCCCCGTGTGCCCTCTGTATAGGAATGTCACTTCACCTACATATGTGCTTTGGATCCCTAATCTGTACTCCCCCTCATTTATGATGATACAATTTTCAGTTCTTTGATGCCTGATACCTGATCCCTTTGACAACTCTTGGTCACACAGGCTCGTGTGCTTCTTCCACGTGGGCTTTGTTGTTTCTGAGCTGTTTGTTTACCCTCAAGCCTTTAAGACCCCAGACGCTATATCTTTTGGTAGCCGGACACCATCAACTTCCTTCACCACATTTGCTTATGCACATATTTATCTTCAGTGATCATATCAGGAAGGTGGGCATGCAATATTATATCTTGTTCTTTGATGCCTGATAACTGATCTTCAGTTATCACATGTATATACATATGTAGAAACCTTTGCCAAACCTACATTTATTCATGAATATAGATTCATTCTCTTTACCTAATCCCCACACCTGTTTAGCTTTTGTGTTTATTAACTACCCACATGTAGATTACTTTTATCACTGCTTTCATAGAAGTGTGTGTAGAAGAGTATTAATTCCTGAATTCCTTCCAGTCTCTCCCTTTACTTTGATCACCTTTTGCCCACCCCACCAGCATCAACACACACATTTTATATTACCTTCCCCTTTACCAGTGTTAATAACTCTCTCTTCAAAAGTTGGTGGCTTATTTTTCCTTCCCCCTTATCTGGGAAAAAAATGTTTCCTTTTCTCTCAAAGTCTCATATTCCCTCCTCCCACCCCTGAAATCTATATCAGTTTTTGTTTTTTTTCCCAAAATCATTTTTTTACAAACAAATATAGATCTATAATAGTGGATTCATATGATGTTTAGCCCTTTGAGACTGATCAACTTTCCTCAACATAATATCCTTCAGGTTAATCCATGTGATAAAGTATTTCAGAGATTCATTGTTACTCTTTAATAGTACCTAATATTCCATTGTGTACATGGACCATAGTTTTGACAATCCATTTGTCCATTATTGTACATTGAGAGTTTATCTTTTTGCTATTACAAATAGTCCTCTGATGAACATGGTTGCACAGATCTATATTTATTTCACAGCTTTTATTTCACTAGGATATAGTCCAAGTAGAAGCATATATACCAACTAGGAGGATAGATACCAAGTAGCAATACTAAATGCATGATATTTTATTAGGAACCTTTTAGGAAGCACTATATTATTTTCCACAGTGGTTGTACCATTTCACAATGCCAACAGCAGTCTCTTCACACCCTCACCAACGTTTGTTATCTTCTGGTTTTTGTTTTGTTTCTGTTGACCTTGTTACTAATGCTGGGGTGAAATAAATATTGTTATTATAATATATAACTTCCTAATGGCTGAAGAAAAGGATCACTGTTGATGCTGTCAGGTAAGTGTTGAATGGCTAACCTCAAGGTTGTTTGTTCAAACCTTCAAACCACGCTTTAGGAAAAAAGATGAAGCTGCCAACTTCTGTAAAGATTTACATGTTGGAAATGTGTTGATTTCCAAGGATGGATATGAGTTTCCATTGACTCAATTGAAGCAGATTTAGTTTAGGAATGGCTAATGACCACGCATTGAATTCTATGGTTGGTGAAGAATATTGACTTTACTACAGACTGCCAAGGGAACAAACAGGTTTGTCTGGGAAGTAGTACAACTAGAATGTTCCTTAAAAATAAGGAGAGTGAGATTTATCTCATGTATTTTGGACATGTCAGGAGAGACCAGTCCTTGGGAAAGGACATCATACTCAGTAACATGGATAGGCAGCAAAAAGAGGAAAACCCTCCACAAGCTGGATTGACGTAATGGCAGCAAAGAGGGGTTCAAGCTGTAACTGTGAAGCTGGTGCAGGGCCAGGCAGGGGTGCATTCTTTTGTGCATCCGTGCATCAGAGGCCATAAGATGGCACCTAAGAAGACAGTGGTCATGAAAATTTTTTCATCTGTTTGTTGGCAACATAAATGTCCAGTTCGCTCTGTTCGTCTTCTCTGCCATTTAGAAGTTTAATTATTGGTCTTTCTTGTTGCCTTATTGAAGTTTTCTATACAATTTATAAATTAATCCTTTATCTGTAGCTTTTATCTGTCACTTTAAGAGAAAGACGGGGTTTTTAACTTTTGTAAACAGTTGTCGCTTTAGAAATCCACAATGAGTTGACATCAACTTGATGACAATGAGTTTGGTTTAGTTATCTCTCTATCTCCATAAAGAATAATGCTGCAATCTGGATCAGGATGAGTTTTATCTGTTTGTTTTTCATGTCTTTATTGTAGTGGACCTGGGTAGCTAGTCTGCCTCATCTACCATCTTGCCAAAAGTGTAGACTTCTTAAGTTAAAGATTCTCATATTTACCCTAGTGCTCTCCAAAATATGGAGATGATGTGAAGAACTGTTGTAAGCACTTAGCTTCCGACAGGAACTCTTGATAGTTATGTGTTGTGCTGCTAACCACTAGGCCAGCAGCTTCAGAAAAAAACAGATTCTCAAAAATGAGGCTTTCTACTCCCCTAAGGAGTTATACACAAAGGGCAGTTCTACCCTGTAGGGTTGCCATGTGTTGGAATCGACTCAGTGGCAGTGAGTATGGTTTTGGTTGCCTAACTTCCTCCTTTGTAATAGGATGGAGGCTTTCCAACTCTCTCCAGGTACTATTATCTGACACTGGAGCATGGCAATGGGCAGGTAAATGTTGCATTTAGTGCATAGAGGTATGCCTTGCTTTACAAATAACCCATTCTTAGAAAAATCCTCATCCGGCAGTAGGCATCTGAAAGGTGCTGTTGCTGTTGTCTTTAGCCAACATCATGGTGACCCAACATGCAGCTCAGCCATTGTGACCCACAGGGTTTTCATCAGCTCCTTCTTATGAAGTAGTTCATCGAGCTTTCTTCTTAGCCCAGCTCAATCTGGAACCTCTGCTCAAATCTGTTCATGACAGCAATGCACCAGCCGCTGCTGCCAGAGGAGTGATGGGTGCAGATGAGGTGCTGGGCCAGGAATCACAGTTGAGCCTCCCTCATGGGCAGTGAGCATTCCACCCCTGGGCTACCAGCACTCAGGTGTTAGCCCTGGGTTAAACCAAAGAATTGTCAATAAGACAGGGGAAGGGTTAAGGATTACAGATGATTCCTTATGTTGCAAATCTCTTCTGTTATACTTGGTGGTGTAGTGATTAATCATTGTGCTGTGATCCACATGACTGGCAGTTTGAAACCACCAGCAGATAGACAGGGCTTTCGACTCCCATAACAGTTACAGTCTCGGAATCTAACCGGGGTTGCTTTGAGTCTATCTAGAGTGGAGGATAGCTGATCTGGTTGGCCAAAGTTGCATTTTCTTGCAACTGTTTGAGAACGCTTTCATAGTGAAGTAAGAGACACCTGCATGATCCACTTCTTCCTTGACAAAGCTCGTCATCTATATTCCTAGCTCTGGAGTAAGAACTGTCAATAAGACAGGGGAAGGGTTAAGGATCTATATATAACCTCCTTCCTGGGGTACGGACAATAGGGAAGTGGGCAAAGGGAGATATCGGACCGCGCTCAACAAGACAAAATTATAATAGTTTATAAATTATCATGAGTCCATGAGGAAGTGGGGAGAGGGGAGTGTGTGAAAAAATGGAGGCGCCAATACCAGAAGTTTAAGTGGAAAGAAAATGTTTTGAGAATGATGATGGCATCAAAGGTGCAAATGTGCTTTGCATACAATGGATGTGTGGATGGATTATGCTAAGAGTTTTTTCAGGCCCCAATAAAATGATTAAAAAAAAAAAACACAGGAGAAGGAGCTAGCAGGGTAGAACATTTGGATGCTAATGACAAGCCGCTTTCAATGCTAACATGCCAAAAGATAGGTGGATGTGAGGGGTCCTCCTCTATCATAGGAATAGACCAAATCAGCCTCCCTTTTTTTTTTTCAGTCCCTTTTTATGCTCAGTTATTCCTGTCATTTAAATTGATTTCCCACCTCTGCTTGCACTCCTCTGTAATGTGAAGTGTGTTTCCTGGTCTTATTATCCAGTCTCCATGGTGTTACCTCCCTGTGGGGCTGTTTCCATGAAGTGCAGAAAGGCATGTATTGATCCCCTGTCTTGGGGGGTGGGTTGGGGGGTGGGAGGCAAGGGAAACATGCAGGAGCAGGTGGGGAGAGTGCCAAACCCCTGGACAGCCTTTGCACTGCACTGGGCCCTGGGCATTGGTGTTCTATTCTAAGGAATTATCTAGCTATGGGAACTGGGGCAGAGAAGCCGTGTGGACAAGATTATGAGCTTGGCGTGTACAAGGTGGCTTCACAATGTTCGTGAGGAAATTGCTGTGTCTTCCCATGCATCTTCTCACAAACTGTGTGAAAGCCCCTCATATTGATCAAGTCAAGCTGCTCGAGAGGTTTCAGACAGAATTCCTACCCAAGAGTTCCTCTTTGGGATAATAAGCCAAGGAGTTGGAGAGTGCTGTGGAGTCTGGATCTAGAGGACTGGGCCCTCTGCCAGCCTCATTAGCATGAATCCAGAGCACACTCACCCTCTGTGCAGCTTCCTTCATTAAGCCTGCCTTCCCTATTTCAGGCTGCTCTCAGAGGGCCTCCTGGGAAAAACAGTGTGTAGATTCTGGCAGTCATAAGCTGGGTTATGGTTTATGAAGCCTGAAATGCATGTGCGTGTTATTAGGTAAAGGTCTATAGTTCATCGAATGCTCACCTTCCTGACTGAAAATGCAGCTCTGACACTCTCAGCTAGCCCCGGAAGGTGTGGTGGCAGTGAGATCCTGGAATTGCCCCCATCCAATTTCAGAGATTTCTTCCAAATTCGAAGGTCTCTCAGCAAAGGTGGAGGACACCAGACTTGTCCTCAGAGGGACAGTGCCTTTTGTATTTGTTTGTTTTAACAATTAACTTACATTAATAGCCCATCCATTGTTTTCCCTTGATACAGATTAAAGAGCTGTATTTCAAGAGGTCAGAATCTACTGGGGATTTTTTTTTTAAATGCTGATGGCTGGGTTCCAAGAACCCCTGGTGGTGTAACGGTTACACATCAGGCTACAAGGTCAGGAGTTCGAAACCCAGGGAGAAAGACGTGGCTTTCTGCTCCCATAAAAAGTTACAGTCTCAGAAACTTACAGGGGCAGTTCTACCCTGTTTTCTCAGATGCCATGAGTCAGCAGCAACTCAGTAGCAGTGAGTGATATGTGAATGCAAGAGGCCAGGGCCCCGCTAGAAAGGTTCTATTTGGTGGGTATGAGATGAGTCTCTCCTCCCAGATGACTCCAGTTTGCTGCCAGTTCTGAGATCAGGGACCCACGCTGGGGGACAGCTGTGAAGGAAGAGCAACAGAATGGAATTATAGATAGCCAAGAGTTCTCATCAACCCTGCCATTTTGGTGCCTGCCTATAATGCTGAATATGCTCTGTTCTGAAAGTGTGAAATTCACCCTCAGCCCAGATATTTTGTCCCTGTTGTAAATATCTAAGGGTGTGGAAGTTTCAGAATATATGAATGCATGTGCATATAGCCAAAGTATAGATCAAAGTGCACCAAGTGCACCAAATGCACAGCCACCAAGTACATTTCAACTCTCATTGACTTTATAAGACAGTAGAACTGCTCATGAAGGCTACCCATCTTTATCAAAATATCCAGCCCTATCTTTCTCTGACAGAGGGGCTGACCTGTGGGTTCCCCTGTGGTCAGCAACACATTAGCAAACCAACCAGGAAGGTCCTCAAAGGTCCTTACTTTACAGAGTGTAGTGCACTCGTGTGCAAGATCATGGGCTGTATGAAAGCCCCTGTCTAAAAGCATGGGACATACAGTCTTATGCTGCTTTATCAATCTCTCTGTGACGTGATACCTTCTTGAGTGACACCAAGACACACACACACACACACACACACACACACACTCACACACACACTTCACCCTCTTCAGGGAAGACTTCTTTCTCGGACACTCACAAGGATGACAGCCATCATCATTATCATCATCATCATCATCATTTAGCTGTCATTTTAGATTTACTGCATAACAGTTGTTGTGTCATCAAATTAATTCTGATGCACAATGACCCTACACACAACCAGCGCAAGACATCACCCTGTCCTGTGCCATCCCCACAATTGTTCTTATGCCTGAGCCCATGGCAGCAGCCACTGAGTCAGTCCATCACCTGCACGGCTTTCCTCTCTTTTGCTGGTCCTACACTTTACCAAATACGATGTCTAGGGAATGGTCTCTGCTGACACAACATATCCAAAGCAGCATGTAAGTTGAAATCTCACCACCTTTATATCCAGGAGCACACTGACTATATCTCTTCCAAGACATATTGGTTTGCCTGTTCTTTTAACAGCCCACGTTACTTTCCATATTCTTCTCCAGCACCACATCAAATGCATTGATTTTTCCTTCAGTCTTCTTTATTCAATGTCCAACTTTCACATGCATAGAAGGCAATGGAAAATAGCATGGCTTGGGACATACACACCTTAGTCCTCAAAGTAACATCCTTGCTATTCAATGCTCTAGGGCAGTCTTGTACAGCAGATTAACCTAATACAACATGGTTTTTGATCTCTTGACTACTGCTTCCCTGAGTATTGATTGTGGATCCAAGCCAGACAAAATCCTCAACAACTTCAACTATTTCTCCATTTAATTTTGATGTTACTATTGGTCCAGTTGTGAGGATTTTGGTGTAGCAGATCCTGTTCTAAATATTTTCATATGGTGTTAGTAGTCCCCATACAGAATTACAATCTCAGGAACCCAAAGGGGCAAGTCTACCTATCCAGTAGGGTTGCCTTGAGTCAGAATCAGCTCAGTGACAAGGAGCAAGTACAAATCTTAGAAAGACTGTTTTACTATCCCCATTTTGCAGATAACAAAACTCAGGCACAGAGGGCTTAAACAAAGTGCCTATAGTAGGCAGTAAATAGGTGGCAAAGTCGGGATTTGAACCCACCAGCTGAGTGAGTGGTTCTTTTAACACTGTGCTATTTAACCAGAGACCCTGAGTTGTACAAATAGCACATTCAGTTTCTAACACAAACTTTGGTGGTTTGAGCCTACCCAAAAGTAATCTACTTCAACCAAACTCAGTCATTAAAAAGTGTGCTTAGTAAAATTGAATGAAGAATTGTTGTAAGATGTGTAAGAGCCCCCAATAAAGTGATTAATTAAAAAAAAAACCTCTGGAGCACAGTTTTGCTTTGACATGCATGTGGTCCTCATGATTGACAATCAACTGGATAGCAACTAACATATAGGATAGTATGATATGCGTATGGTATGGGGTATGGTATATGGTATGATATGACATGGAATATGGTATGTTGTGTGGCATATGGTATGGGATATTGTACATAGTACAATATGGTATGTGTATGGTATGGGCTATGGTGTGGGATATGATGTATGTATGATATGGTACACTATGGTATGGTAAAATACACAGGCACTGAACTTGACATCCTGGTCCAACAAGAGCTAAGACACAAAACAGGGGGACGGGGGCATTCATATATTCCTAAAAGTCTATATCAGAACCAGACCAATGCATATCCTTTCCCCATACAGGCTTCATCCCCCCACCCCTCATCTTCGGGGCTGGCATCGACTCCACCTGCTTGTTTTGGAGCACGTTCTGCGGGGAGCAGGGGGCCTGTGCACTCTATGACAACGTGGTCTACCGATACCTGTACGTCAGCATCGCCATTGCACTCAAGTCCTTTGCGTTCATCCTCTACACCACCACGTGGCAGTGCCTGCGGAAAAACTATAAACGCTACATCAAAACCCATGAAGGCGGGCTGAGCACCAGTGAGTTCTTTGCCTCTACTCTGACCCTAGACAATCTGGGGAGGGACCCTGTGCCCACGAACCAGACCCATAGGACAAAATTTATCTATAACCTTGAAGACCACGAGTGGTGTGAGAACATGGAGTCTGTTTTATAGTGACTAAGGAGGGCTGGACTCTGTATTAGTCATGCAAGGGTCATTTTTCTTAAAAAAAAAAAAAAAAAGTTTAGAAAAATTCACACCCAGCATCACATACACACGTCTGCACCTACACAGAGAGACATGCACAAATGCACACACTTTGGTGCATGCTTACACACGTGCACACATAACTCTACATGCACACATCCATGCACACAGGACCTTTGTCCTTTTCCTGAGAATCAAAGCCAGACAGGAAGCATAATAAGGAGAGGCTGGGGTCTTGTGTTTGCTGTGTGACTGGGGTCACAGAGGACGTGCATGCTGCTAAGGCCCAGAATCGGCTTTGGAAGGCACCTCCCAGTTTTCATGATGCCAACAGCTGCAAGCAACAGGCACTGCCAAATTCAGGGAACAGTGGTGGCCAGCTTGGAGGACGGACATTTCTGGATATACATACACATACAAAACAAAAACCAACATTCAGGCAAAAGAGCCTCCTCAAACAAGCCAACAAAAACACAAGTTGACCACCTGGCCAGGACAAGCACTAGTGACACACCTTGTGCCCCTTCTCCCTCCATTTGGGGCGGGGGGGAGGGGAGCATGCCCTCCTAGGAGTGGGGCCCCATTCCCTGCTCGGACTTTCGCAATATGGGTCACTGTGTAGACGAGTCACCCTGTCTGCATGTGGTTCAAAGCCCCCACATTCTCTCAGCGATGATAACGGGTGATCCATGATGAAGTCTGTAACTGGCGTCTCCCACCAGCTCCATTTCCACATTCAAGACTGAGGGTCTGGGAAGGAGTTGAGGATGGGGTCAGCAACCATCCTGTCCATGCAGCACCCCCTGGTGGGCTCCCATTCCCCACAGCCCCACCGAGTGACCTCAGGAAGCAGAGGGCCTCGTCTGGCTATGAATGACTTTGCTCAGAGCTGCCGAGACCCACCTAGTCCAAGTCATGTGCTTACATTTGCCAAACATTTTGCCATTTTCTAGAAAGAAAAACAATATATGTGGATTTCAGCTGATGTCTGTGTAATCAATCCTCTGATATGATTTTTAACAATTTCTAAAATGTGTGTGAACCCTTTAGTTGCTAGCACAGTCCTTTGGGTTGACTTACGGTGCTAATGGCATTTAAGTACCCCCTTTCCTTTGGTCAGTGCACCAAAAAATAGAACAGGATACAAAGGATGCAATGAACTCACGGTCATCTTATCATTTGATCCACACTCAGATACTCGACAGCAATCATCAGAAGATAACATGGCTGCTTCAAGCAAGCACGGTGGGGGGGTGGGGCACAGTGTGCCTTTAAAAGAGTCATGGGGGAGACAAAGGCATAATGTGATGAATTGCAAATTGGCCTTCTCACTTTGTTCCCTGAGAGTCAGTCATCACTGTCTTGGGGAGCTCTTTCTAGTAGATGGGAAGACACAGGCCACAGGGTTGGGCATGGAAGTGGGGGCAGAGAGGTCATTCAGAGAACACCCCTTTACCGCCAGCTGCTGAGCAGGCTGCATAATGAACAGACCTTCAAGCTCCTGGAAGCTACTTCAACAGTGTTTTCAGGGTTAATCTTGGATTAATGGCCTTTGTCTGTTTTGAAAGTAGCCCCACCTTGACCAGTCAGAGAAAAAAAACCTGTTTTTGTTTGGGATAAGGAACCTGTGGGAAAACCTTTTGCAGGCAGCAGACAAAGGCATACAGAAAGGTATTTTCATAAGGAAGCAGAGCTGAAGTGTGTGCCATCAATTAACACGCTCAGCTGCTAACCAAAGGTTCACCCAGAGGTACCTTGGAAGAAAGCCCTGGCAATCTACTTCCAGAAACAGAGCTACTAAACCCTCTGGGGGCCGGCACTACTCTGACACACGGGGGTCACCATGCATCAGAGCCAGCTTGGCTGCATGGGGATGTTGTTGGTTTTTATGTTTCCTCCATGACCTGCAGCGCTGCCACATTGTACTCTGCAAAAGCCAGGACCTCAGCTGGTTGGTTGGGTGGTGTTTCCCCCACTTATCGACATTTGCAGTCCACTCACACAACAACAAAAGAACAGGGAAAGAAAGAGCCAGGACATTCATGCCAAATTTGTACAAACACTGTAAGCAGGGATCCTTGAGAGAGAGCCCAAGTGAAGGAAATGTCAAGCAAGGATGACCAAAAATGAAGCTTGTGTCTCAGTGCTCTGCCACCCAGATCAGTTGTAAGGTCAAGAGGCTTCTGAAATGGGCTTTTCATCTGTTTAGTATTAGCTGCTATTGTTTATGAAAACGGGGCCACTCATCAATATGATAATGAGGGAAAGAGGGTGGGGTTCCCACCAGTTCATAAAATATGTATGTTCTGTCGCTTCCAAGGCTTTGGTAACATTCTGTACATGTTTTGGTTTGGTTTGGTTTTGAAAATGTATTACTAATAGGTCAAGGCCCTCATCTATTGTTGCATAGCTCAGTGCAAGCAAAATGAGGCCCTACGATCTTGTGTTTGATGGGGCTTTTTGCTATAAAAAATTTTTTTTCATGTAAAACCCTTTGTATTTTGGATCTTTTTTTCCCCTAGAGACTCTAGGAAGATAAGTTAGAGTAGGACATTAGCCTATCAGAGGAAAACAACAGCAAGGGCTAAGTTTTCTTCAGTAATAGTATATACATTCAAGCCTATTGCAAGATGGCTGTGAAGGACACTTATGGTGTCACCTTGGAGATCTTTCATTTCTCTCTCCTGCCACAGAATGAAAACTCCAGTCTAGTCATAATTTTCCTTCCATACTACTACAGGACAGATTGTACATACAAAGATATCTCCAGCTCCTTGGTTATTTCTTTAGTTTTGAGTGGTATTTTGAATGAAAAGGTTTGCACTGGACTTCGAAAGAACAATAGTGTGGGGGATGGCTAACCCTAGGAAGGGCATATCAGACTCTGTCATTGCAGAGACCTCCCCCAGTAGCTTAACACAACCAGAAATGGATTGAAAACCTGGGCAGGAGGTGGTGTTGCTGCACCATTTATTAGATCTCTTTAACCCATATTTACTGACCAAGATAGCTTTACCAGTTTTCTCTCTGTTTCTGTGGTGAGCACATCCGATGAAATGTCTGTCTCCAGGGAGCAGAATTGCCATCGTCCTTCAGCTAAGCTCAGCTTTCTTGGAGTAAGGTGGTGGTGAAGCGCCAAGGCACCCTTGGGGCTCTCGTTCCCTGAAGGTCAAGGCATGCACACACTCCTCACCACTAAGGAAAATCCAGAGAGACTTCCTCTCACGGCTCAGAGGTTTGCTGGTGCTGCTAAACAGGTGAAATACTAGGGAGAAACCAAGAGCAATGGCAGGAATGGAAAGAGGTGCTGATGACTTTCTAGAGAGGAGTAGCATGCTTCAGCATATAGCTAGCATATTTTTCACTACCTTCCTTCCAGTGGAGCTCTAAGGATGATTTGAGAGTGTGGTCATACAGCGTCTGGTTAGTCACAGACGAATCTGAGTCCCTTGTCTGAATCTGTTTTCAATAGTGTCTGAAGCTTCCCTAAAATTGCCCGGCCCTTTCTGCCTGAACTTCCAAAGCCCCAGGGAACCCACACCCATACTCCACAGCAGATAACCAGCAGAGCTCTGCAATTACAGGTACACTGCTACTGAGAGATTTTTTTTCAGGGAAATAAAAATGACTGTAGTTGCTAATGGATATTTGCCACACCTTCTAAGTGAGGCCACTCACTGAAGGGGAAGAAATGGGGGTTTGGGGGAGGGTGTCATCTATCTCAGAAAACCCTCTGAGGGAAAGTCACTGTTGACCCCTCCCAGAACGTGCTGCATGCTGCTTCAACATGACATCTCCTCCACCTCACCAGGCTTGCCAGACCTGGGAGTCCTGAAAGTACCCCCTTAGTACATTCAGCAAAAGCATTAAATAAAGCAAATATACACTCATCATCACTGCAGCTGATCATATAGTCAGACATCAGGAGGACAGGATGAACTCCTGCCCTGGCTTGGTGGAGTCACACAGTATTGTTTATGTATTCATTTTGGTTTAGTTTGATTTCAACCAGGATAAGGAAGGAGAATCTGACAGACATGCTTCCATCCCACAGAAGGAGACTAATGGCTGCCTTGTGCAGTTCTAGTCTGAGTATCCTGACAGCTTGAGAGAACCAGGTATTTGTCCAGAAGCAAGCAACAGTTCATGACTCTGCCTTTTCATCAATCTTCACTCAGCTGTGCTCCAGGGGGCAGGAAGGGGGGGGAGGGGGGGTGCTGTTTCCCTTTAGGTTTGAATCCATGTCAAATACTTAAGCCCAGTTGTCCAAGAGAAGGCACCAGTGAAGTTCAACCTGGAAAACTGTTTGGCACCCAAATGTCTGCTGCCTTTCCCTCCCCATTCATTACACAATCTTCCAGCTCATTCCAAACTCCAAACTCCGGTCTAATCTCCTAGCAGGTGGCCTCCAGACAGGCTCTGTATCCAAGCTCCCACAGGAGCTCAAGAATAAACTGGAAGAAGGCTCTGATTGGTGGAGCATGTGAGGAAGATGTTTTTACTTGGTTTGGGGGTCTGGTGCTGGGCATAGGGCATGGCATCCAATGTTAAATGCACACATGTGCCTGTCCCTGCTTCCCCACTTTACACTCAGAAGTAACCGCAACCACCTAGAGCGCTTGATCATCCCAGCAGGGAGGACATGGGTGTAAAATCCTAGCATGGGGATTTCAGAATAGCACTGCTGATGTATAGTAGTGATAAGTTCTGCCCAGGCATTACACATGAGTGAAAGCTTTATATAGAAAGTCATAAGAGCCCAGAAACAGAGTGTGAGTGGCTGCCAGTGGAAACAGGCTGAGCAGAGATGCAAGTGTCCTAGAAGGACTTCCAGAGCCTTGGTGGGCTACCAATTATGAGGTCAAAATTGTGAGAATTAGCAGACTGTATGCTCCCCAAAAGATTGATAGTCTCAGATAGCCTAGGTCATAATTTTCCTCTGTCCTACATTCCTTAGGAGTCGAATCAATTGATTGGCAGTGTGGACCATGAGGTCTTAACCCTCAACTATTCATCTCTGTAATTGTAGTGGGAAAGCCTGCCATGTTGTTAGGTGTCTTTGAGTTGTCCCCTAACTCAGGGTGGTCCCATGTACAGCAGAATGCCCAGCCCTGCACACTTCCGTACTCACTGGTATGCTCACTTCCGTGGTTGTTGCCGTTTAGTTCTGAGACCTTTCCAGTTTAGGCGGCTTCTAGGCTAACATTAAGAAAAAGAGTGTTTGATCTCCTGCTGAAAATTTGCCAAAGAAAACCCCATAGATCAGCAGCCTAAACACTTCTGCTGTTGTGTGGGCTAAAACATGTATTGGGCAAAGCCCCACTGTGTGCTTCTAAACTCTCATCTCCCTGGCCATGACAATCCAGTCCAGATAGTTTGTGTTTTCCGAGGAAGAGGTAAGTACCTCTATATCAAAATTGGAGATCACATTATCTTAACAGTCCTAAACACTCAGCAGTTCTAACATAATGCTCTTTCTATTTCCTCCCACTAATGGTGGAACTGGGCTTTGGAGGGGTGGAAATGGGGAACAGAGTTAATCCAGATGTTGATTAATTATCCAAATCCCTTTATATCCTCTTACTAATGCAAAACATTGTCACTAAAAAGTGAGTGGACAATAGACATGTCCGGTGAAAAAATGATTAATCATTACTAAGGACTTTCTGGTGACAGTGAACTGCTTGACCACAAACTAAAGGTTGGTGGTTCAAAACTAGTCCACAGTATCTCAGAAGGGAGGCCTGGCGACCCACTGCCAAAAGTCATAGCCAAGAAAACTTTCTGGAATGCAGTTCCACTCTGCAACCTATGGGGTTTCTGTGGGTCATACAGGAATTAATAGAAGTCAGAATAAATAGGGCTAGCTAATATTTATCACACATTTACTTAGAACCAGTCACTGTGCCATGCAGATAATATGCATCAGCACAATCTCTATCATCTGTGAGATAAGAATGCTCATTGGTTCCAATTTACGGAGGAGTAAAATCAGATGTGGGATTCCATAATTGACTCAAGACCACACTGATAGGGCTGAGCCCCAGTGGCGTAGTGGTTGTGCGCGGGACTGCGGCCCACTGGGACGGAGGTTCAATTCCAGCAGTGGGGCTGGGCCTCCTACTCCCACCACTGAGAGCAGTGATGCCTGGAAAAAAAAAAAAAGACCACACTGCTAAGAGAGGCAGATCTGATTCAAATACAAGCTTACAGATCCAAAAGTTCCAAGCCACTACAGCAGCTATATTCTGGTGGCATCCTTTCTTGTGTCCTTCCTGGTCTTGTCCCTGAGCCATCAGCCCAAGTGTCCATTTATGTGCGATAGTCTACAGGAAGTGGAGAGGTTAGAAGGAAGCAGGAAATTTCATCTTTTTGAATTCATGCTAAAATCACCTTTAAAGCACCTGGATGCAAGGGAAACATTTCTCTGTGCCAGCACCAGAAGGCAAACCACAGACTCATAGACAGTGCCAAGGACTTCCATGCCATCCACCCCAGAAGGAACTCTGCCCTAGCCCAGAGCCCTCAAGTACACCAAAACTGGTGATTATTTAAATACAAGTTTTCAGACTCAGATGGTAGGCTTTTAGAAGTAGTTTCTTGGCATTTTTAACTTTTGTAGGAATCAATCAGATCAACAATCAGTAATTGATAATCATCAGGAGTTTTGAATATTTTCCTCATAAGGTAGACGTGACTGTGTTGTTTAAACTCAAGAAAAATGTAAAACATAGCCTATTATCTAGAGTTTTGCATTTTTGAAGGTTGGAATTTTTATTCTCCCATTCTCTCCTACCTTCCAAAAGCCCCACTGGCCTTAAAGTAGATTTCAACTCTGATCATGTAATCAACAATCCTACACATGTCCAACAATATCACCACCAGAGCTTTTTGAATCATTTTTTCTTGGGTTCATATTAACCTAGTAGAATTTAGGTCTCATGGAGATAGTGGTCAGGACTAGTTGTATAATCTAAAGCTATAAAATTAATAGGAAGTTTCATTAAAAGAGACTTCAGACTGAACATATAAAATACACTGTAATGCATAACCTTAAAGGGGTGTTTTCTTTGTTTTATTTTTATTTTTTTTTGGGGGGGGGCGTCACTGCCCTCAGGTGGTGGGAGTAGGAGGACCAGCCTGTGCTCCTGTGAGCTGGAATTGAACCTCCATCCCAGTGGGCCATAGTCCCGTGCACAACCACTACACCAGCAGGGCTCAGCCCTTTGTTTTATTTTTTACTAACATTTTCACGATTCTAGTAGCCATAAATATGAAGTCCTGGATGTTACTGGAAGATAAGCATCAGTATCTTATAATTACTTCTGTTAAATAAAGCAGTCCTATCTTACTTCAAATAGAACTGATGGAATATTAAAGTCAGGGCCCATACCTTACAGAGTACAACTGCTCCATAGGGTTCTCTTGGCTAGCCATTGCCATGTCTTTCACAATGCCACTGGAGGCTGGGGAGAGTTCAGTTGTCGACATTTTGATTAGTAACCAGATGCAAACCACTTGAGCCACCCAGCAGAGATGACTTTCATTCAGGAATGGTGAGCCTAAGCTTCCCAAGGCTGGGGAGTGCTCACAAATGTACAGGTTATTATTTTTGCAGAATGAAATGCTGCCCAGACCTATACCACCCTCACAATTGTTCCCAATGAGCCCATTGTCAAAGCCACTGTGTCAACCCATCTCATTGAAGGCCTTCCTCTTTTTCACCACCCCTCTACTTTACCAAACATGATAATCCTTCTCCAGGACCTAATCCTTCCTGACCACATTTGCCCAAAATATGTAAGTCTTGCCATCCTTGTCTCTAAGGAGCACTCTGGCCTTCAGTGAGCAGTCCACGATACTTTCAGTAATCTTTTTCCAGCACCACAATTCAAAGGTACCAATTCTACAGTCTTCCTTATTCAGTGTTTATTCACTTGCATATGAAGCAGTAGAAAAGAAATACCATGGTCGGCAATCAGTGCACCTCAGTCCTCAGTCACATCCTTGCTTTTCATTACTCTAGAGAGGCCCAATGCAGCTGATTTATCTAATGCATTCATTTTTGATCTCTTGATTGATGCTTCCATGGGCATTGGTTGTGAATCCAAGCAAGACAAAAATCCATGACAACTTCAACATTTTCTTCATTATTTTCAGCAAGCAAGGTTGTGTCATCTGCATATCACAGATTAATGAAACTTCCTCCAATCCATATACTACATTCTTCATATAATCCAGCTTCTCTGGTGATTTGCTCAGCATACATATTGAGCATAATGAAGTATTCTGGATTCCCCATGCTTCTTAAAGTTACCCATAGTGGTCCACATAGTCAATAGCCCTGGCATAGTCAATGAAAAACAAGTAAACTTCTTTGTAGTATTCTCTGGTTTGAGCCAAGATTCATCTGACATCTGCAATGATATCCTTCATCCCATATCCTCTTCTGAATCAGGCCAGAACTTTATTATACTTACTATCTTAAAACAAAACAAGACACTGGATTTCAGTTGATTTTGACTCACTGTGATCCCATAGGACAGAGTAGAACTGCTGCTGTGGCTTTCTGAGACAGTAAATCCTTACAGGAGTAGAAAGCCTTATCTTTTTCCCTCAGAGAAACTGGTGGTTTTTAACTATGGATCTTGTGGTTAGCTGCCCCATGTGTATTCTACTTCACAACCACCAGGGTTCATAGCTTTATCTATTTCATGACGATAAACTGACTTCCTCCTAAGGGCATCATATCTGATAAAGGAGAGGGGCAACAAAAGAGAAGAAGCATATCAATGGATTGGCACTATGGCTACAACAAAGGTCTCAAGCACAGAAACAATTGTTCTGTTGTGCATGGGGTCGCTATGGGTTTGAACCAACTGGATAGTTCCAACCACATAAATTGACTAGTTCTTATACAACAAAGAACTCAGTTTTTCTCTCCCATTCCCAAAACACAAGATCCCACAAACTTCATGCAGGCCTCTCATTCCAGCCCTGTAAGGTAAGAATTGAGTGCCCAATTTACACATCAGAACACTAAGACTCAGCAAAATTAAGTGTCCTTGGACCACATGGCTAGTAAATCACCAGGAGCCACATCAGATCCTCTTGCCATGATACTGATTGTCAGCGGAATGAGCACATAGAACCTGCTGCTGAAGAAGCTTCTTTGAAGACAACAGGATGGAAACCTGCCATCGGGAACCTCACCCCCAGGAGGATTCCAAAGCTTCAGAGAAGCGGGCTAGGTGTTAGAGGGAAAAGCCTTTGAAAAACTGCCCACAGACATGGGGCTCTAAACAGAAAATGTCTTTCCACAGTAGTGTTAGACACTGGAGTCCTTGCAAAAGTCCTATTTTGTCTTCAGCCACACCTACAAATGTATCCTGTCCACTCTGGGTTGTTATTGGTCATCAAGTGAGTGCTGACCCCTGCCCAACCATTTGTGCAGGACAGAGCTGTCTCATACTGGGTCCCAGGCTGGATGTTCAGTGGCAGATGGTCGGGCCTGCCTTCCAAGGTGCCACTGGGTATGTGGGAGCCAGTAAACTTTGGGCTACTAATCAATCCTTTAACCTTTGCTGCCACTCAGGTACACACTTATACTTTCATCCTCAGAGCCATAGCTCACCCCAGTTCTCTGGATGCTACCCTATCCCCATCCCATCCCCAAATCCTTGTGTCCCAAACTTCCAGGAAAACCACCAAGAACCAGAACCTGGTGAGAGTTGAAAGGGGAAGTTCCCATTGTACCCAAGTCACATGTACTGTGTACACAGGCTCAAGCTTAGCTACCAAATCCTGAGGAAATGATGTTTCCAAACTCTCGCCATCTTTCGTATTCCCAAGTGGAAATCTAAAAAGGTGAAGTAAATGCACTGGAGGCTTAACAGCTCCAACGTGCCTGCCTTTATACAGGAAAGTTCTGTGGGCTGGCCAATGGACCAGGCATGGCCTATAAATAATCCCAGGGACCGAGCTTTTTAAATTAAGTCACACCATCTATTTTGCAAGTGTGGCAGCAGCTCAGAAACCAATGCTCCAATGTTTCCCCCAGCATGTGGTGAATAGCTGTGGCTGGATGCATGACAATCAGCTCCAACATGCTGGCCAAGAAAGCAAGGCATTCCTGTGGGTGGTTTGTGCTGGCATGAAGCCACCTCTTCAATGATGGCCCCAAGTAGCACTCGGGGGCCTAGCACACAAGCTCCGACCCAGGTAATTCAGGGTAAGTGCATGGGTGGAGCACATCTTATTTATCCCCATAGAAGGCGTTTCTTCTATGGCTTTTGGTATGGATATATGCTGTTCAGGAAATTTTGATATATATATATATATATATATATATATATATCCTTCAAATAAATATTTCGGACTTGGATTCTGATTCCTTGGACTTCCCAGACAAAGCTAACCTTGTTCCTATTGAGCCAGTTCTGACTCAAGTCAGACTGCGTAGAATTGTGATCCTTGGGGTTTTCTTGGCTGTGATGTTTCTAGAAGCACATTGCCAGGCCTTTCTTCCATGTTGCCTCTGGGTGGGTTTGGAACATGAATCTTTAGATTCATAGTTGAACACAACCCATTTGCACCCCCCAGGGAATGCCCTCCCTTGGGTTTACGTGGAAGGAAAAGCAGCATTTGGTTGACATAAGCCCACTCCACCCCAAAGTGGAAGTTATTAGATAAGCCTAAGAAATAAATAGGTAAAACAGAAAAGACCGATCTCTTTTTCCTCTTGGCTCTTCTTCCCTCCTCCCCCTTTAGGCACAGAGTACCAAGACATTGAGACTGAGAAAACCTGCCCCGAGTCACACTCACCTTCAGAAGACTCCTTTGTGAGAAGCTGAGGGTCTGGCCCCCTCTTCCTGCAGAGAACAGTCTACCACGGCCCAAGAATCTGACTTAGTGTGCTCTACCCTGCCCAAGAGCCCAAGGGTCTCCTGTGTGGTTTATCCTGCCAGTGGGTGGTCCTCTGAGGTCCAAGCCCAAGCCTGTGATGAGGACTTGCCAGGTGATTTGTGGTCAGGTGTCCTCCAGACAGCCCTCAGAGTAGGCTCTTTTCCTGGGATGCTTTACAGCAAACATCCCCAGCCCATCCCTCCTGTGGCTCCCACAGGGATGACTTGCTGACAGGCTTTAGATAACCCCTCTCTGGAATGCTTTTCTGACCCAAATTTCCAGCAGCTCCTCCTAAATCAGCCTAGATTGGATTTTAATAGGAAGGGAGAAGAACCTCCCTTTCCACACTGAATGGAGAAGGGATGGGGTAGGGGTGGGTGGGGAGACAAAAAGCACATACTCAATAGATTTTGAGTATGGTATTCTGTATTTTTGCAGCTTATATTTTCCAGATGAGCAGTTTAGAAACATGTAATATAAAGTACATCCTGTACGTTTGCTGAAAATTATATTAAAGGCATTATTTTAATTCTTTGTCTTTGTGCTGTAATCTCTGTTGTTTCTTTCTTGTGTCATCTGGTAGAATTGTTCTACAGGGCTCAGGAGTATGTTCCTGTCTATGTGTTCTCTGTGTCTGAGTTCTGAGATGTTCAAAAGAATTTGGGTGTTGGCACTAACACAGACCTGAGTCCAAATCCATGTGTTAACATTTACTTCTAGTGTGATTGTAATCAACCAGTCAGACTTATCTGAGTGCCAAGTTCATTCATTTTCTGTAAAATGATGGTATTAACACCTTTTTAGAGAGATGTGCCGTGTTCGTGCTAAACAACACCTGGCACAGAATGGGCACCTAATCACTGATAGTTGCCCAGTGCCTCCCCAAGCCCTGTCTGTAATTCAGTGCCCCCATGTTGCTCATCTAGCCTGTGCCATGGTTTGCATGTTAAGATGGTGCTGGAAGTTATGCCCCTGGCATTTTAAATAGTACCAGGGTCACACTTGTTGGATAGATCTGGACAGTGCTTCCAGACTAGGAAAAAGGACATAGCAATCTTCTAAAGCCGCTGACGAGTGAAAACATTACAGGTAGCAGTGGAACATTATCTGATACAGAGTTCTAGAGAAGCATCTCCAGCTGGAAGGTTCTCAGAATGTGGCTAGGAAAGAGCTGCCACCTCAAAGTAGACCCAACCTCTGTGGTGCGAAAGTGACCTTACTCAAAATGAGAAGAAGCAGTGGCAGACAGCCATCAAGAACTGCAAATTAGAATATAGAAAGCATGAATTTAAGAAAATTAGTAGTTATCAAAAATTAAGTGATGCCCATCAGGATCAATATCCTAGACATTAGTGCGATAAAATAGTATTGACAATTGGAAAATTGTATGATATCCTGTGCTAAAAATAACAAACAGGAGAAGAATGCCACTGATGTCATTAAAATAAACATTTTGAGAGCTATACTAAAGCACTGCTACCAGGGATAACATTATAGGCATGCATTGACAAAGAGAGCCAGTGAATATGACAAGTATTCAAATTTATACACTAAACACAAATGCCAAAGTTGATGATACTGAAGACCACTGTCAATCTGCTGTCTGAAAATTGATCAAATGTGCCATCAATATGCAGTCAATTGATAATGGCTGATATTGGAACCAAAAATTAGAAATAAAAAAGAGAGATCAGCTTTGGGGAAATATGGTAGTTTATAGAAATAATGCCAGAGGTTACATGATAAAAACATTGCAAGACCAATCACTTATTCATTACAAATGTCTTCTCCTCCCCCCCCCCCACCAACATTACCACAGACTATATATCAGCCTGACAGTACCTGAGACCTGCTTCAACAGATCATCAATTGCTCATAAATTAGTTCAAGGTTAAGACAATAATTTCAGAGAGCCCAAATATGACCTTGAGTTTACCCACCTGAAGTTAGTGATCATCTCAAGCTTAGCTTTGACACATTGAGCACTAATAACCAAAGACCAAAGGAGTTATGATGGCAGCAGAGGCATCCTGCCTTCAGAAGCCAAAGGGTGATTAAAAAGACTGGGAGGATGGGGTGCAAAAAATGTAGATCAGAGGAGACCCTGAAATTTTCTCTTGAAGGTAGAATAGCTAAGTGAAAGGAGGAAATGGAAAAATAATTGAAGATTTCAAAGGACAGCTTGAGAAGAAAAATTATAATGAAAGTGCAAAGACCTGGATTTAGAAAACAAAAAGAAGAACATGGTCAGCATTTTTCATGTTAAAACAACTAAGGGGAAAAAACCAAGCCTTTCATTGTAATAGTAAAGGATTCTATGGGCAAAATATTGAACATAGAAAGCATCGATGTAAGATAGAAAGAAATACAGAGAGTCACTGTGTAAAAAATCAAGTAATGTTCATCTATTTCAGGAGGTAGCATGTGATTGAGATGGTACCAGAAGGGTAAGTTCAGACTGCAATGAAGGCATTGGCAAAAAACAAGGATCAGAAATGAACAGAAAACCAATTGAGATGTTTCAGCCATCTGATGCAGACTGGATATGCTCACTGGTCTATGCCAAGAAATTTGGAAAACAACTACATGGAAAATCAACAGGAACAAATCCATATATCCATTTCAAAAATAGATGATCCAACAATGCAGAAATTATCAAACAAATCCATTAATATCACATGGAAGTAAAAATTTTTCGGAAGGTAATTTAAAAATGGTTTTCGCAATACATGGAGAGGAAAGTGCCAGAAATCCATATTAGACTCAGAAGAAGTTGAACAAGAAAATGTATCATTGTTTTTGCCAGATAGATCTTGGTTGAAATTAAAGAATACTAGAAAAATATTTACTGGTGTTTTTATCAACTCTTGCAAAAATCATTCTACTTTTTGGATCATATCCAATTATGGATATCATGGCAAGGAACACTTAATAGTGCTCATGTGTAATCTGTACATAGACCTATAGACATATTTTCAAATAGAACAAAGGGGCATCATGTAGCTTAAAGTCAGGGTAGATGTGTGTCAAAGTTATATCACTTTACCATACTTCTCTAATCTGTGCTGAGTAAAATAATCCATGATGAACAAGAACACAGCAGTAAGACTGAAGAAAAGCTAATGACATGCTTGGAAACTGAAATTAAAGCACATACTGACAAAAATTTAAGACTGCAGTCTTCAGTATAGATTGTACTTCAACATGCAGAAACCAAAGATCTTCACAACAGTAACACTAAGTCTCACCACAGTGAATGGGGAAAAGATTGATTCAATTTGAACATACAAGCAAAAGCCAGGGAGGTAGCAACAAGAAGTCAAACAATGTATTACATTGGGAAAATCGGTAGCCAAAGACACGTTTTAAAGTATTAAAATGTAAAGATATAATTTTGAGGACTAAGATGCACTTGATCCAAACCATTATATTTTCAATTCTTCAATGTGCATATGAAGGCTATACAATGAACAAGAAAGAACAAAGAATTGATGTCCTTGAAAGATAGTCTTCATGAAGAATTTTAAATATACCATGGACTGCAAATGAACAAACCAATCTGTGTTGTAAGATGTAGCACTAGAATGTTTCTTACAAACAAGGATGGCAAGATTTCATCTCATACTTGGGACCTGATACCAGCAGGCACCCAGTGCTTGGAGAAGGACAGTATGCTTGTGGAGTTGTGTTGTGGAGTCAGTAAAGAAGAGGAATACCCTTAAAGTGTTGGATTGACACCTGTTTCCCAGGTCTCCAAGGCTGTAAATCCTTATGGAAGCAAATTTCCACGTCTTCTGGAGAACACCTGATGGGTACAAACCAGCCTTTGGGTTAGTAACCAAGCCTTTAATCACTGCACTACCAGGGCATATTTAATGAACTTGAACTATTTCTTTTCCTTCCTGACCTCACTCACTGCAAGTTCTGCTGCAACAGGAAATCTCATTCATGGTGATGTCCCCACTATGCAACATGGCAGCTGGTTGCCAAACACTTGTTGAATTAATGAAAGAATGAAGGAATGATGAATAAAGAACTTCAGATTCATGGAAAGGTGGTGCTTTGAATTAGTCCCCTCAACTTCAGGGACAGCTCTGAGCTCCCTATCTCTAGGTTCATGGGCCCACTCAGTAGCTTACCCTCCGAATGAAACTTCTTCAGTATCCCATGCCCCTCTTTCCAGGCCGTCTCCTAATTTCCCAGATTCTTATACCCAACATTCATTCACTGGTTGGACTCCCACCTCATATGAAGGGATTGCACTGGCTTACACGTACCACAAGCATTCATATTGGAATCCCTACAGCAAATAAGACACAGTATTTCTTACTTAAAGTCAAGTGATGCACCCTTTCATATTTAAGCAGATCCAGTCAATTCAGGGTAGATAAATTAAACCACCAATTTCATGCCAACAACCTTCTAGCTATCACTGTACTGGTCCTTGAACTATGATGTATTTCACACATATTGATGCAACTCTTAAACCGACTGAAGTGAAGACCCAGGAACTGATGCTTATTCAAATGCTGGCTCTGCTTACATGTCCTTTGAGGGTAAAGGACCTATGTTAGTCTGGGTAGACTAGATAAACAAATCCAAAGAAACACATATGTGTGTTAAAGAGAGTTTTATATAAAGGGCAATTGTTCATTAAGAAAAAGTCCCAGTCCAGTCTAGACTCATAAGTCTGATTTTAGCCCATATGCCCAATACCAATCTATGAAGTTCTCTTCTGACTCATGAAACACGTACAATGATGTGGAATGCAGGATGATCACAAGCCCATGGGTAGAGAGTCTTTGGATCCAGTGACGTTGTAAGCATCTCAGCACTGGCAGTGTTCTTCTCGTGACTTCTCCACCTCCAGAAGTCTGCATCAGGGTAGGTCCATGTCGCTTCTCCTCAGGAATGTCTGACAGCAAGTGAGCAGAGAGAGAGTATCACCTGCTTCCAAGAAATTCCCAGAATCATTAGGAGAAGGCCATGTCCACATAGACGCCTCATTGGCTATGACCTGATTGACAAAGTAGGCTACACCTTTTCACTCTTAATCCTCCTAAGTCCCAAAATGATACCAGATTATGTAACTACCACAGGACCTAAGATGACCCCACTTACCTTATGACACCACTGACTTCATATCCTCATCCATCCTGGATCTTGCTCTTGACAACCCCATCAAGCTTTGAGCACCACTGAAACCCAAGTATGCTAAACCAATATTTCTTAAGAATTCTGTACCACGTTTTCACTCTGGGATCTGATAGAAAGGGTATGTTGATGGATGTTACCTTCTCTAAGTTGCGATTACCTGGTCTGTGGATGCCTTGAGGTTTCTCTGTTCGCTGGTCTTGTTATTTATGTGATTATATATATATATATAAAAAGACGCATGATTTAACCTCTCCTGCATCAAAAACTCAAGAAAATGCAATTTCAACATTCTCCATTCTGATAGGAAAAGATGCTGAAACTGCTCAAAAATTGGTTACTGAGTCCTCCTGGGAGTTGGGCTTCATTGGCTCTGGAAATTCATTCAGAGGCAAATGAAAGAAAATAAGACAGGGCTTAAGACAGGCTTAAGGCTTCCTTACTTCCAGTCCAACTTTTCATGTTTGTTTTTTACTCATGCCACAGGTATTTCTCCCTTAACTTTTCGTACACACACACTCCCCACACATGCCTCCAATTCATTAAAAAAACTCCAAACTCACTGTCATGGACTCTAATCTGACTCATAGTGTTTTCATGGGACAGGATAGACAGAACAGCCCAAGTCTATAACTCTTTATAGAAAGCCTCAACTTTCTCCCACACAAATTGATGGGGTAAAATTGTGGGAAAGTTTCTCACCCATTGTTTTGTCTTAATCTCACAAATACATATTCCTATTTGAAGTCCAGAATGTGGCCTTCCATATTGCACCACTCCAAAGAGATTTAAGGACTGGTAGTAACCAGTTAACCATTGGATTAAGTGCTCACTCAGCAATCAGGTGAGCACACCTACAGCTGCTCTCTGTAATGCAGTTTCCCATGTGATCACCATAAATCAATCCATTGGATGGCACCTAACAATAGCAGAAGAGAGATAGATCCTCATAGTCATTGTGAAAGGGCAAGTCTCACATTTGACATCACCCAAATGCATGCAGGATACTTCCATAGTCTCTACTATGGATGCAGGCTCTATTTCATACAAAAAGATGCTACTGCTTTTTTTCTCCAAAGGTTTTGCTACTTAAAGAACTCCTGTAAATCCACCTCCATAACTCAGTGGTTAAGGCAGGGCAGATACTGGCTTGTTCTCTCAGAAAGCACTTAACAAGTGCCTTAACCTTCTTGAATCCCAGTGTTCCCAGCTACAGAACGTATGAACATGATCCCCAAAGGGCAGCTCCCCAGGTCTTTGAACGTTTTGACAAGCACTTGACTTCTCTGTTCCTAACTAAGAAAATAAGGGATAAAATTAAAAAGACAATGAACAAGAAAACAAAAGCAGGGTAGCAAGTCTGTGTGACCAGCAGAGAAACAGGCCTCAGGGTCTTGAATGTGTCTGAATCCATTGGTCTCATTTGAAAGAGAGAAAAACTTCTCTTATGTGTCACCCAAAACCATCTTTGAAATATGCATGTGCAATCAAACAGGAAATGAGCATGGAAAACTTTCTATCCCCAGGTTTTACTCCACCACCACCCCACTGCCACCCCTGCTTAACAGTTGTCTCCTTATGTATAGTAGATGCTTAAATTAACCTGCTCCTAACTTCCACTGTCTTTGGAGAGTTACTCTGTATTGAAATGATTATATCTTCATAGTAAAATCAGCACCTTGATATAAGGTGAGAGGAAACAAGCCCAAAGAATCTGGCCATTCCTTTCTGATGCTTCTAAAACAACCATTGCCTACACAATGGTTCTCAACCTGTGGATCACAGCCCCTTTGAGGGTCAAATGACCCTTTCACAGGGGTTCTAATTCATAACAGGAGCAACATTACAGTTATGAAGTAACAACAAAAATAATTTGATGCTTGGGGTCTCACCACAACATGAGGAACTGTATTAAAGGGCCATGGCAATAGGAAGATTGAGACCCTCTAGCCTAGCATGTCAAGCTTTTTACCTAAGATGAGCCAGTATGATACAACGCTTGACAACATAGGTCTTGAACGTTCATTTTAATTAAAATGAAACTGCCTATGAGTGTGACATCTCAAGGATAATTGTCAATCATTTCTGCTTATCAGCAGATTGCACCTGACGAAAACACCAAAGGAGTGACTGGGGAGGAGACTGTGATGACTCTAAAGCCAGGATCCATGTCAATGGGGTGGATTCCAACCCCTGACAATCCCTTGTATGTTAGAATACAGGTGTGTTCTCTGGGACTTTCATTTCTGAAGAGATCACCATGCCTTTCTTCTGAGATGTCTTGGGCGGACCCAAACCACAAACTTTTTTTAACACTTATTCCTAAGTGCTACCCAGGGGCACTTCTCTTCCCATGGCCCTTGTTAAAAGGAACCCAGGAGGCAATATCAAGATTTTGAACTGATGCACATTTTTAATAAGTAGGTACATAAGGCATTGCAGAATTCCTTGGACAAGGTTGGTACCGCATCACAGGGTGCTATGGAAGAGGTAGGATTGCTTGGTGGAAAGCATGAGTAGCTGCATTTTGTATCTCAGTCAAGTCATTCACTAAATTTGCCCAGGCAGACAAGTCAAGTTCCCTCTGACCCTCAGTCTTTACATGACTCTAAATTGGGAAGATTACTGCCAGCTTTGCAGAGATGGTACAAAAATCGCAGCCAAGTGTCAGACCCTGGTAGGGCTCACAAAGTAATGAGTTTCATTGAGAAGTTTCATCTTGAGCTGTGTAAATATAAAACAATTTATTTTCCGATATCTGCAATGACAGTGCTCTTTGAAAACCGTCTTTCCTTCTGGGGAGCTAATCACTTAATGACTTCTCAGTCAATTCCTTAATTTTTGAGTTGTTTTATTGATTAAAATGACTTGACAGCACTGATTAAGACTCAGAACTTCATTCTCACATTCTAGCACACACACTCTTTTTTGAAAAAAAAATAATTTTATTGGGGGCTCTTACAGCTATTATAACATTCAGTACTTCATTTATATTAAGCACATTTGCACACATGTTGCCACATTCATTTCCAGACATTTTCCATTTGAGCCCTTGGTATAGCTCCTCTTTAAAAAAATTCCCCTTTCCCCTCCCCCCTGTTTTTAAAAGGAATCATTTATTGGGTACTCATACACCTCCCTTCACAATCCATACATACATCAATTGTATGCAGATCTCATTTGCACACTTGTTTCCATCATCACTCTCAAGACATCCTCCCTCCACTTAGACCCCCAGTTCCACCTCCCCATATTTCCCTTCCTCTCTCCCCCCATGAGCCTTTAATAATTTACAAATTGCTATTTCATATTGTACACTGTCCAATGTGTCCCTTCACTCATTTCCCTATTGGCCATGTCCCAGAGAGGAGGTTACATGTAGATCCCTGAAATTAGTTCCCCCTTTCTACTTCACCAACCTTCCACCCTCCCAGTATCACCACCCTCATCACCCATCCTGTGGGAATATCTATCCTAAATTCCCCATGTTTCCGACTTCAGTATACATCCCCTATTCTAGTCGGACTTGTCTGGTAGAACCAGGAGCATGATAGACACACTCTGTCGTATAAGGGCAGGCAGGACCTGGGTCTCCAGGGACCTGAAGCCAAAGGGTCAGTGTGCTGTGCTCTCTCACAGCCTTCCCTCATGTCAAAACTGTTCTCCTGACGGAGGGATGGTCATTTAAGAGATGGTCATTTTCTCACCGTGGAACACAATGAAGCTTGCTGCCTTCAGTGGTCATCACAGCTGGTTTTGCACCTCCTGAAAGGTCCTGGTATGTGGCAGAGCGAACCAAATGAGCCCAGCTGAAGAAGGATTTGATGACAAAGGAACTCCTTGCCTCTTAAAAGACAGCTACCACTACTGTCAGGCCCTTTATTGCCTGCTGTAGACTTCCTTCCCCTGCAGTAATATCTGTTTTCCTGTACACTGGGCTAATTCCTAACACAGTCCTCCCTCATGCCTGCATTCTGAGATTGAGGTTTGAATGACACCATTCTCCCTAAGACTGTCTTTATCCCTCTTCTGGCCAACCTCAGTCCATCTCTGTATGTTTTTCACCCCTCTCCTCCTACTTTCACAGCTACAGCTTGGTAGCAATCCAGGCAAGGCAGGAGGAACATCCAACCTGTTCATCAGGTCAGCTCCTGAGCTTTGCAAACAATTGCTTTAGGAATTCCCTCTTGCTTCCATTTTTGGGAAGGAAACCTGTCAATGCCTCTCTTGATGAATTTCACCAGTCTTTTTGTTCCCTGCAAACATGGTGCGCTGTCTCGCCACCCTTTCGTGACTCTTTGTGTATGGAGGGGTGTAGGAAATGATAGAGTTAATGGGACAAGTTTTGCTTAAAAGGGATAAGGGGAGATCTCTCCCAGCATATCACATCACCACAGTATGCTGAAAGAAAGCACAGCCACCCTGATACTGTGGCCCTCAGACAGTCTCTCATCAGCAGCTGGATCCAGTCCCCCAAACCACTTTTTTAGCCAAACAATAGGCCAAACCAAACCAAATTCACTGCCCTGGGGTCAATTTCAACTTACAATGACCATGCAGGACAGGATAGAATTTCCCTTGTGGTTTTCTGAGAGTAGAAAACCTGGTCTTTCTCCAGAGCTGCTCCTGGAGAAACGGAATGGTTGCCCTTGTGGTTAGCAGTCCACCATGCAGCCCACTCCACCAAGACAAGTCCATGAAAGAACAGCTAGTTCTAAGACCAATCCATTATTCACGATCCACAGGACATTTGCCCCAAGCAAAGAAGGCCCTTCCTGTATCAACAGTCAAAGGGGAAACACATTTGTTCTCTAAACTTTCACATCAAACACCATAACATCTTTTTGTGAACAATGTGTCAACAGCAACTGGGAAGATTAGGTGAGACCTTCTTCACAGGCATTGAGCTTGTGCCCCTAGGGTAAAGTGACCAGATTTTAAGCAGGACACCATTGACCAGGGATTCCCACCGGGAACTTGATTAAATTAAGGGGGCTTTTGATTAAAAATTTGGTCTATATGGAGCAACAAAAATTTTCATAGAACGAAAAATAGTATTGTAATATATTTATTTTAATTTGAAAATGCCACGGGGCATTGTTAAATTGTTAAAAAGTGGGACGTCTGGTCACCTTAATCCTAGGGGATAAAGGATTAAGACAAGGAACGTGAGGATGCTGCACAACTCAAAAAATTGTCATCAGTGCTACAGAATGGTGCATGTGGTAACTGTTGATTGATGCATGTTTTACAGTGTGTATTCTCAACAAAATTATTTTAAAAAATAGGAAAACCAATACCTATATTTCAGGTGATTTGGGGGAATTAGATAATATACATTGGGTCTGGCCCTGGATTGTTGCCTAGCTAACATCTGTTTCCTCTTGCATACAGCATGTGGTTTTATTTAGAGAGTGATGTTTATAAGAAATAAGCATCCTCTGATCTCATTGAAAGCCTCCACATTGAAAATAATAATGATACAAAGGACACCCAATCAAGTAGTAATCATTATAAATGATGTTTCCTCAAAGGCAACCTGTAGACCTCTCGAACTTCTCACAAAGAACAATCCCCCTGTACCTGAACCTCTTGGTTACTCTCAGCTGTCATACAGTTAGTTATTTGTAGGTTTCAGATTTAATCAAGAACATTGATCCATGGCTTGGTTTGGAGTGCAAACCCAAAGGGAACCTGTGGGGACATCCAAAAGCCCTATGATTGAGGCACAAAAGTCTCCATATAAGTCTCCACTGAGAAACACTATATACTCAAGTTGGCTTATTGAGTTCTAGACACAGGAGAATAAAGATAATACAGAGAGGAGAGGATGCCCTAAGCGGTTCTCAACCTGTGGGTCATGACCTCTTTGGGGGTTGAATGACCCATACACAGGGTTGGCTGATTCATAGCAGTAGCAAAATTATAGTTGTGAGAAAGCAAGAATAATAAATTTATGGTTGGGGAGTTACCATAACACGAGGAACTGTATTAAAGGATCACAGAGCATTAGAAAGGTTGAGAACCACTATCCTACGGTCTTGAGTAGGTAGTATAACATTCTAAAGGGGACAGAATATGCAAAAAACTTAAAGAAAATTCTCCCATTCGAGCTTCAAGTAGAATGACTCCCATTCCCCGCCCTACAGAATGAGAAGTAAAAGTTCTGTGGACAGCTGCTAGGCTCTAAACCACAATACATCAAATACTTGACCAAATAAATGCTTTACAAATGTGGTCTCATTTCTTGCTTGTGAACATTCTCACTTCACATCAGTCTGATGGCCTAGATTTGCATCTGGGTTCTGCTAGTTACAATCTGCTAGTTGCTATAAGTGATTCCCTTATGAATAAGGTGGAGGGGATTATGCTTATGTTTTAGGGGGTTATGAACTGTAAGTGGGAGCATACAAGTTAAGTACTTAGCTTTGTATCTGGCATTGAGAAAATGTCTAAGGAAAAAAGGCCTTATTCTCTACTTGAGTGCATTGGAAACTTGTCTCTCTTACATTTCCAGGTCATTTGATACAGAGTTTAAATTCTAACAGAGATAACTTTCTTGGGTAAATAATATAATAGCCATGATCTCCCAGAGGACAGGGATTTGCCATCCCCATTTGCACCCACAGAAATTACTTGCATAAAAAGCAAAGTTACCCATTGGCAGATAATTAAAAAGGAAGTAAGACATCCAATAGCTGATTGGATTAATAAAATAAATTTACTGCCCAGAGGCATTTTACAACTGATTCTCTAAGCTGGGACATATTTTTAAAAACATGTACTCTGAATTCAAATTATGTATTAATACCTTGCTTGAACTCAGAATGCATACAACCCATATCAGCATCATGTACCTCTAGGAAGCTATAGTTATGATGGTTTTGTAAGACACACATGTGCATGCAAACCCATAACTACACACACGAGTCCTTTTGATCTTTGTCTAAAAGAAGATATTAAAAGAAACAGTAGGTTGTAGTAAAAATAAATCAGCAAAGCAAGTATTTTAACTGTCTTTAGTACAAAAAAGTATATTTTATGGAGTAAGAAAAAATGTTCCTATAATTTGATCATGTTTCACATATCTAAACAATTTCTATCATTAAGTTCTACAAGTACTATGATTAAGTTCTACAAGGCAATATATTTGGCTCAAAAAGGCTTTAAAATTAATTTCTCATGAATTCCACAGCAAAATAACAATTTTATTGGGGTCCAAATGTATATATTCTTTTATGAATAATATTCTTTCATTTGCCTTGTGATGATATTCAATAATCTCATTGTTCTTACAGTTTTAAACACAGGTCTAAGTTTTCATTTTTAGCATCTTCGTTTACTGTTTTCTACTCTAGAAAGCTCACCATAATTGGTGTCTGCTATTTACATGAAGTTTTACACAGCTCTTCAATAATGAGCTTCTGTAATAGTCTACATCGGTGTACCTTCTGCTTGAAAGACTTCTGTACAGCAGAGATAAGAAAGGCATAAAAGTTTATGTTACCATGAGAAACATCCATGGTGCTCGCTTCACTTTGGTCACACTCCAAGAGAAACAGAAATCATCTGGTCACTGAGTCTCATGAGGACTGCTACGAAGACCACCAGCTGCTGATACATCTGCAAGCATATTTTCCACAGGAAAAAAATTGCCCCAAGGAGTAGAAAAGGACATTCAATATCTACTCAATAAACGTTTGAGAATGCATATGAAGTTTACATGGTGCTTGGCTTTGTGAATATCAACCTGCACTGAAATATACCCCACTATCAAGACAGGTTCACTAATTATTCACTCAAGAACATTAAAGAAGTTCAGTCAAGTTGCTCACATCTTCAGCTCTCTGGAAGATCATTTAATGATCTTCTCATTAATTTTTCATTAATTATTAAATTTTCTGATAATTAAATTTCGGTATTATAAAACTTCCTGTATTACCTTCTTTTTCTTGATAAAAGGTCATTTTGTCTGAAGTGTCATGTCAACACCAGGCTCATCCTGCTCATTAGAACATCATTAGTGGTGGTGGGTATAGTACAAGGAGTATTTTTAGTTATCAGTCTTCTCTGAGTTTGGGCACGGGAATGAATGCTCCTCAGCAGAATGGGACAAAAAATATCAACATCTGTTGGTCACATCATGAATTGTAACAACGATGTAGGGCACCCTTAAAAACTCCTGCTAGTTCAAGGGCATCCTGAACTTCAAACTAAATCACTGGGTCCTCTTGTTTCATGGGCTACCCTTTTGTTTTATTTTTTGTTATTTTTTATATCATTCTATTGGGGGCTCTAACAGCTTTTACAACAAACTGTATGTCAATTACATCAAGTACATTTGTACATAATGTTGCCATAATCATGTTCTAAATATTTTCTTTCTACTTGAGCCCTTGGTATCAGTTCATCTTCCCCCACCCTCCATGAACCTTCTTCCACTTTCATGAACCCTTAATAAATTATAATTTATTATTATGTTTATGTCTTATACTGACTGCTGCCTCCCTTCACCAACATTTCTGTAGTTCTTCCCCCTTTGCGGGGGGTCAGTTATTAGGCCATCATTGTGATTGGTTTCCTCTTTTTTCCCTTTCTTCCCCCACCTTCCCCCTACCCTTATTTGGTATCGATACCCTTATTTCTCTTTCTGAGAATCTGTCCTGGATTCTATGTGTCAAGCACTCTTGTCTGTGCCAGTATACATGCTTTGGTCTAGCCAATTTGTAAGGTAGCACTGGGGTCATGATAGTGGAGGCGAGGAGACCTCAAGGAACCAGAGGAATATTGTGTGCTTCCTCGGTGATATACTGCACCCTTGCTGACTCATTCCTTCCTTGTGATTCTTCTGAAAGAAGATGTTCAATTGTCTAAAGATGGGTTTAGGATCTTCACTCTGACCTCCCTCAAGATGCAGAAGATTTTGAGTCTTCTCATGCCTGATACCTGGTCCTGTCAAGGCCTCATAATCACACATGCTGGTGTGCTTTTCCATGTGGGCTTATTGTTTCTCTGCTAGATGTTTAACTTCATAGGCTACCATTTGAGAAGATCTACATTCTCTTAGAATGCCAAGTATAGCCTGAATTACATATACATCCCTCTGAATATTTGTAGAGCAGTTGCTCTACAAAATGCAAGTCATCTCCTGAGACACTACAAAGATCCATTTACGGGAGTGAAGGTCAATCTACCAGAACACTCTGAGCCTGAGAAATTATTACTTTCCTTCCAAAGTGCTGCTGTACACCGACTAGCATGGAGACATTGAGGTCACTTTATATGGTTATTGCTTAACATTAATTTGACCCCAATTTATGGCAACCTTAAAGTATAGCAGAAAGACACACTGCCTAAACACTACAAAAATAAGGTTCTCT
Source organism: Nesogale talazaci (assembly GCA_004026705.1). Classification (NCBI taxonomy): domain Eukaryota; kingdom Metazoa; phylum Chordata; class Mammalia; order Afrosoricida; family Tenrecidae; genus Nesogale; species Nesogale talazaci. The sequence goes on from PVJH01006977.1 coordinate 62,150, forward strand.
GCATTACTTTGATGAGTAATGATGAGGTTCTCCAAAGCTCTTGTTCAGCCATCTAAAGTGCAACTATTGATTTTTGTCCAGAGAAAGACGAGTGAAGAAAACATGGAAGCAATTAGTTCACAACCTGAGACCAGCAGAAATAAGCGGTGCTCACCTACCACTACCTACGTGATGAAAGGCCTCATATGAGAAAGTCCTCAGTACAGGAGAATAAAAATGTGGAACAAAATTTAAAATCACACTCAAAGTAACCCCCAAACAACCAGGTTTCCTGGTTGGATAAGAGATCCAAGGTACTCTTCAGTCTATGACTCTTAGGCATCCTAGAAGCATTGCCAAGAAACATTACATTGTTCTGTGGCTTCTTCATAGTCTTGGAGCTATTTGAGGCTTTGATTGTGCCTATTCTATCACCCATCTCATTGAGAGTTTTTCTTATGTTTACTGACCCTCTTTTTGGCTGAATGTTTAGTGGCACTCTACTGTTCTATCCCAAACACTTATACAAATGAATAAAGCAAAAGCCTCATCTTTTTTCCTTTGGACACTTCATCAGGAAGACCAATCTCAACAAGAGGCCCTCCTGATTGGTGAAGCACATGGACAGTCAAACTGAGGGAAAAGCTCAATGTGAGGGACTAATAGATTACCCACAACCATAAAGACATCTATAATGGGAACAAAGATGAATACACAGCTTAGGATAATCAACCATTTGTGGCCAAAGGGGCAGCATTTGTTCAAGGACCAAGTTCAGAAAGATTAGGAAGGAAGGAGTAATGGAAACAGGAAGCATGGGGAGGAAGTGGAGCACAACATTACATTGGAGAGATTGCAATCTGTCCCATGAAACAAAATGTGTGTGAATTGTCGAATGAAAAACTGATTTGCTTTGTAAAATGTCACCCATTTCACAATAAAAAAGTGGTCAAAAGAAAAAAAAAGCATAGAAATAGTACTTTGTCCTATGAAGTATTCACTATCATGGGTATATATTTGAACCCGTGATTGTGGTTATTCCATCAATCCATCCCACTGAGATTATTCTTCCTCATTTTTACCAACCTCTTGCTTTACCCAACAAGATGTCCTCTTCTAGAGATTGATCTTCTGATGAGCCATCCAAAATAAGTAAGATGAAGTTTTCATAGCCTTACTTCTAAGGAGAGTTTGTTTAATTCACCTGCTGTTCCTGTACTCTTCGGCAACATGACAGTTCAAATCTATTAATTCTTATGTCTTCCCTTTACATTCTTCATTTTCAACTGCATGGGTGATTAAAAAGGTCCAGAATTGAGTCAGAAAGGTACTACCCCCACTAAATTTTTACTATTCTCTAAAGAGTTGGGTTTAATTCTCCTATATCCTCTCAAGGCAGACGCTAATGATTGACCCTCCATGCCTCCTCAGAGTGGAGGGGCTCATGGAACCACAGACCTAAAAAAGAAGCCAGACATCCACCAGAGCAAACCGGGAGTCACCTGAGGTCTGACAATGTCCTCTTACATTAAGCAGAATGGTTGTTCATGCTACCAGATGGCAGCGCTGGGTGATCAGCAGTGCTGAGTGTCATTGCTATTCTCCCTCACTCTTACTGCTCTACCCTTCACTTGCAGATGATACCAAGGCCAGCTGAGAAAGAAAAAACAGCAGCTGTTACTTTTCAACCTCCTATTAGGTGGCAGTCCCTCCTCTAGGTGTTCGTATTTAGCAACCACTATTTTATAAATGAGTTGCAATTATTTTTGCTTTTTGGGAAACAGATACACCAAAAGGTAATCCTCACTGAAAACCAGCAGGACTTGGATCCACAGTCAAGTCACCTGTTTCCACTAGGCACTGATCTTTTTGTCTGAGTTGGAAAAAAATGACATCCTGGGATGATGCTGGCAGGAATGTTGGGGATTGAGCTTCAGAGTTGTTATAGATCTTTATAGAAAGTCTTCTATTCTCTTGTGGCTGAAACAAACCTCTTCTATTTCTTCCACACAAGCCATCATGTAATCACTCTCTATGGACTCTGATGGCCATAGGTTTTCCTGCTGGTCCCTGAATCCTCATTTAATAAGGCAATTCAGCCTTTAGAGAGATTATGGCATCTGTGTAAGCTGCTGTCAACAGAGTAGAAAACAAATCCCTTGATTCCACCTAAAGGTTCCAAGACAATGATGCACTTACACATCATCAAAATATCAGAATGATCGAAATGGTGAGAGCTGTTGAATACTAGGAGGTATTAGAACACCACCAACAGTTGATCATGGCTTTTTCCAGGGAAATGCCAGTTCTGGGGCTGACAACACATTTGGGGGCTCAGTCTGTGTGTGTGTGTGTGTGTGTGTATAAGAGAATGGACATAGTTCCCATTTCCCCAGCAGGAGAATAGCTACAAAGACCATAGCACTGTCCATTCCTGTAATGACGGAAATACTCTATACTTGCTCTTCAATATGGCAGTCAACAGTAATGAGTATGTAACCATTTTTACACAAGTGAGAAGTGGAAGTCTTATTTAATTTGGTTTCAATAATTTACCTTTGAATAGTCCTGTGTATCTAATAACTCTTATATTGATTAGACACGACAGCCCGTGGACATCATGCTCATTGAGGATAAATAAGATGTGACATGGGGCTTTATCGTCCCTCAAAATCTCTAAACTAAAATATGTCCCTGGACAAGTAACCATGACCCCTTTCTCTTCTACTAGAAAAACACATCTGCTAAAATGTTGGCACTAGAATAAGGTCAGCACAGCAGCTTCATGTCCCTATCACTGGGGGTCTCCACAGTTGGCTCTACCTCTGCTGGTTCTAATCTATTCTCCTTCAGGCCATGCTGGCCTTAGGTGGACTCTGCAAAGTTTGCCAACACTTCCAGGCTCCACAGGAGCAGGAAGATACAGGTAGCAGCTGCTTTTGGATAAGTTTCCACTATTATGTTTCCCCACTCTTGGAGGAGGATGGGTAGGATTCCTTCTCAGAACACACACAAATGTTTGACTTTATGCTCTCAGATTCTCACCTCTTCTTCCATTACATGGCTTTTTAATGTACTTAAAATTTTTAAAGAGGGGCAGGATCTGCTTCTTACCATGACCACCCACAAAGACCTTTGATGCTGATACTCAGCACCCAAGCTTTTTAATGCTTTTCTTTATATTTCTCTTTGGCCAATTCTTTATTAGGACAACAGATCAATAGATGTCTCACAGGATTGTTTGAATAGGAAAGCACTAAGGTTAAAAAAGTCAATACAAATTAAAACATATTGGTCAATTCTATAAAAACCTGTCATACCTCCACAGGCATGGAGGTGAGCATGGCTCATATCAAAAGATCACATCTGCAAAAATATCCACTCACCTGTTCTTAAAAAGGACAAAAAGAAAGAACATTGATAATGTCTTATTGTTTTGCAATGCCAGGCATCTAGCCTTGCACCTGATATAATGTGCAGCTTGAAGCCCTGGTCCTCTTGTTTTTCTCCACAACTTAGCCTGGGCAACAGTCAGCTAATATGTTAGTCTGGGTAGTCTAGAGAAAGAAGTTCATTAACCACCATATGTGTTTATACAAGAGGAAAGGAACATGGAGAAAGCATCCCAACCCATTCCAGTCCAAGTTCATAAGTCTGATACTATCACATATGTCTGATACCAATCCATTTCTCCTCTTCAGACTCACAAAGCTCATACAATGATGCCAGGACTATCACAGGTCAGTGAGTGCAGAGTCTTGTGTATCCAGTGGTGGTAGAAGCATCTCAGCACTGGCAAGCATCTCTCTGTGGCTTCTTAAGCATCTCAGCACTGTCAAGAATCTCCACGTGGTTTCTCCAGCCCCACAGGTCTGGTTCCATCTGGGCAAGTCCATGTGGTTTCTCCTCTGTCTCCTCTAGGTTCCAGGACTCAGAATCTATCAGCATGCTGCTATATTGTCTTTTCAGTAGAGTGTCTCCAAGTGACTGAGTCCATAGTCTCTCACCTCCAAGGATGAGGGGAAGGGAGTATAGAGAGATTTCCCAGAATTCTCAGATAAATCCATGCCCACACAGAGGTCTCATTGGCTATCACCAGATTGACAGGATAGACTCCACCCCTACACTTCTAATCATGAAATTGACATGAGTACATGACTGTCACAGACCACCTCTTGTCAATTTCACACTCTTACATAACTCTATAACCATATGTAATTTTCAAACAAACAATAATAAAATTATATCTGTACCTAACAGGATAAAGCTAAAATACTTATCATTCAACATGTGCCACCATCATTTAGAAATTATAGGATAAAAGTGAACAGAACAGAAAATATTCTTTGCCTTACATTTGCAGTTATGTAATATCTACATCTTGATCCTATAGTCCTATGAATATATAGTCTCCCACCTACGAGAGTTTGCAAACCAACCACTTTGTGCCTTTATTCTTCCCTTTTGGGTATCCAATTTCTATATTGTCCACTTACATCAACTGAATGCTCTGAGGAAACAATCATATCTTTTGATGTGAAGAATCTTCATTCCAGTTGAGAACTTGTGAAGTGTGCATCCATAAGCAAAGTCAAATCAGGACAGTCCATCCATAAAGTCAGCAGCAATATGCACCAGTTCAGAAGCTCAAGTAGACTTTCTTCCTCTGGGTGGGTTCTGATCAGCACAATGTGGGCTAACTTAGCCTCATCAGGGTATCCATTGGTTGCCTTCACTTTAGACCATGATCCCATCATAAATTCTCAACAAGCCTAGCCCTCTCATGCTAGGTCATGAACTTCAGACCAAACAACCTATTCTTATCTTCTCTATTCTGTGAACCAAGTCCACTGGTGTCAGTGGCCAAGTTCAACCCGTCTCTTCATTGCTACATTTCTCCCACTTCCACTCAAAAAGTAGATACTTCCATGCAAAAAGCAGGCAAGCATTTCAGTCTGCCACAGTCTCCCTTTAACATTCAGTCCCAAAGGGTTTTGACGGCCCACCAGTCAGAGTGGGGGCATGTGGAGGTCAGGTTATCAATGGAGTTTTAGCTCAGGTATGCCTCACTGTGGGTCCAGTGGGTCCCTGACTCCATTGGGTTATTTCCCCAGTTCCAGAATGCATCATTGGAATAGATATACTTAATAACTGGCAGAACCCCCATATTGAATCCCTGAAATGTAGAATAAGGGCTATCATGGTGGGAAAGGCCAAATGGATGCCATTAGAATTGCCATTGCCAGGGAATTGCCAGGTAAACCAAAAGCAGTACCGCATTTCTGGAAGGAGTGCAGAGATCAGTGTCACCGTCAAATACTTGAAACCAGGGGTGGAGATTCCTACCACATCCCCATTTACCTCACCTATTTGGCCTATAAAGAAGACAGATGTATCCTGGAAAATGACAGTGGATTATTGTAAACTTAAACAGGTGGTGACTCCAATTTCAGCTGCTGTTCCAGATATGATCTCATTGCTTGAGCAAATCAATACTTCTCCTGGTACATGGTATTCAGCTATTGAGCTGGTCAACGCCTTATTCTCAATTCCAGTCTCGAAGGATCAACAGAAGCAGTTTGCCTTCAGCTGGCAGGGGCAATAATACACTTTCACAACTCTGTCCCAGAGATATATCAACTCTTCCTCCCTTTGCCATAATTTAGTCTGAAGGGACCTCGATCGCCTGTCTATTCCACAAAATGTACCTCTAGTTCATTATATTGATGAAATCATGCTGATTGGACAAACTAAGGAGGATGCATCAAAGACTTTAGATTCATTAGTACAACATCTGCATACAAGAGTTTGGAAAATTAACCCAACAAAGATTCAAGCACTCTCCACCTCGGCAATACTCCTAGGGATCCAGTGGTGTGAGGCATGTCAAGATATTCCTACTGAAGTGAGGAATAAGCTATTGCATTTGGCCCCACTACCCACAAAATAGGAGGCACCACACCTAGTGGACCTCTTCAGATTTTGGAGGTAACATATCCCTCATCTGGGTGTTCCACTTCGACCTGATGAAAGGCCTCCAATTTTGAATTCAGACTGCTCTGCAAGCTGCTTTGCCACAGGGACCATATGATCCAGCAGACCCAGTGGTGCTGGAGGTGTCTGTTTTCGATAATGATGCAGTCTTTGGCAGACCCCTATTTGTGAATCACAGCGTAGACCATTGGGATTTTGGAGAAAAGTCCTGCCATCCCCTGCAGACAAATACTCCCCCTTTAAAAACAGTTGTTGGCCTTCTACTGAATGCCTCACCATGGGCAATCAAGTCACCATGAGGACTGAACTACCCAAAATGAACTGGGTATTGTCTGACCCACAGAGTTATAAAGTTGGAATGCGCAGCAACACTCCATTGTTAAATGGAAGTCGTATGTATGAGATCGGGCCAGAGCAGGACCTGAAGATACAAGTAAGCTGCATGAAGAAGTGGCCCAAATGCCCAGTCTCCACTCCTGTCACATTACCTTCTCACTCCCAATCTGCACCTATGGCCTCCTGGGGAATTCCTTATGATAATTTAACTGAAGAACAGAAAAGTCATGCTTGGTTCACAGATGGCTCTGCATGGTATGCAGGTGCCACTCATAAATGCACAGCAGCAGCACTATAGCCCCTTTCTGGGATCTCCCTAAAAGACAGTGGTGAAAGGAAATCCTCCCAGTGGGCAGGACTTCGAGCAGTGCACCTGACTCTTCAGTTTGCCTTCAAGGAAAAATGGTCAGCTGTGAGGCTATATACTGGTTCATGGGCTGTGGCTAATGGCTTGGCTGGATGGTAAGGGATTTGGAAGGAACATGATGGGAAAATTGGTGAAAAGGAAGTGTAGGGAAGAGGTATGTGGATGGACCTCTCTGAATGGGTCATAGGTGCAGCAACAGTCCACTCACCAAGCCTGACTTGGCCACAGCCACTGCTGAATGCCCATTTGCCAGCAGCAGAAACCAACTTTAAGTTCAAGATATGGACCATTCCACAGGGAGATCAACCTGCAACTTGGTGGCAAGTTGATTATATAGGACCACTCCCATCACGGAGGGAGTAGCGTTTTGTTCTTAGTGGTGACCACCTATTCTGGATGTGGATTTGCTTTCCCTGCAAGCAATGCTTCTGCCCAAACTACCATTCATGAACTTACAGAATGCCTCATTCACTGGCATGGCATTCCACATAGCATTGCTTCAGATCAAGGAACTCACTTCACAGCAAATTCAGTGCAACAACGGGCCCATGCCCATATATTCCACTGGGCATATCATGTTCTTCATTATCCTGAAGCAGCTGGCTTGATGGAACAATGGAATGGGCTACTAAAGACATAACTGCAGTGCAAACTAAGTGGCAACAACTTGTGGGGCTGGGGCAGTGTTTTCCAGGAACCTGCACATTCTTTAAACCAGTGGTCATTGTATGGTGCTGTGTCTCCAATATCCAGAATTCACGGGTCCAGGAACCAAGTGGTGGAAACTGTGGTGACACCACTCATTATTACTTCTAGTGACCCACTTGCAGCATTTTTGCTTCCTGTCGCAGCAAACCTATGTGCTTCAGGCCTGGAAGTCCTGGTCCCAAAGGAAGGAACTTTCCCACCTAGAAACACAGCATGAATTCCACTGAACTGGCAGCTGAGAATATCCCGTGGCCACTTTGGGCTTTTCATGCCTTTAGATCAACAGATCAGGAAGGTGTCACTATACTGAGTAGTGTGATTGATCCTGATTACCAATAAGAAATTGGACTGGTATTACATAATGGGAGTAAAGAAGAATATTCTGGAATCCAGGAGATCCCATAGGCCAACTTTTCGTGCTACCATGCCCTGTGATAAAAGTAAATCATAAATTACAGCAATCCCATCATGACAGGACATCTAATGACATAGACTTCTCAGGAATGATGTCTGCGTTACCCCACCAGGCAAAAAACTGCAACCAACTCAGGTGATTGCTGAGGGCAAATGAAATACAGAATGGATAGTAGAAGAAGGTAGCTCTATCTATCAGTTATGACCACATGATCAATTGCAAAAGCAAGGTTTGTGATCGCTAGTGTATTTTATTTACATAAGTTTATTGACTATCTTTTTTGTTCATGTATAATATATCAGATATAATTGTATTCAAAGTGTTCTCATTTATATATATGATAGATGTTTGATGTTAAGTATAAGTTTGATTTCATTGATGATTGGGAATTATGTATGGCTAAAGAATTGTGTACAGGTGCCAAGTTGGCAAGGGGTAGATTGTGATAGGTAACTTTGTTAGGTCAACATGGCCAATGAACATGTGAGATTGATTGAAGGGCAGAGATATAAATGCCTTGGTGAGCCCTGCCTCGTTCTCTTGCTCTTGGATCTTTGGACCAGCCGGTTGCCTTGTTTGTCCTGTGCCTCAATCTGCAAGCTACACTACCTGTAGAACACCTAATCCGTGGACTGTCTTGCTGTGAATTGAGGTTCCTTCAAGCCCTGCTTCACCACACTACTGGAATATACCTCTCTAGAGTTGGGGATTGTCAGACCCAGTCATCAGGCTGATTGATGGTGACCTGCCTTGCTGTTTGCTGCTTGCGGCTAGATAGCCTGATTGCCTTACAGAGGACTACTCGGCATCCTTCAAGGTTCGGACTGCCAGTGTGCTAGCTGTCTCACACAAGTGAGTTGCACTGAGCCATTTGTACTACTTTATATATTAGTTAACTGTTTATTTCTTATGTTAGATATCTTTCTATCTATATAAATGTAGAGAATTATTAGTGTCCTGGTTTTGTTTCTCTACAGAACCCTGTCTAACACAACTGACATTCACGACAACCCCATGGGATGTGGTTCCTGTGGACTCCTTGTCAATGAATCATCTAATTCCCTAGGTGTTAAGGAAACAGTCAGACTTCCTCTATATTATCATGTCCCCAAGAATAAAAGGACTGTGTTGATGGTATGTGTTTGGAGCAAGGGGTAAGACAAAAATCCAAGATCTTTAATTGAGAACTTCCTCTGTTTCAGGTGAAAATAAGCCCCTGCTGGCCTCTGAGAAGCAGTTCTCTTTCTAAAGGCAACCAAGTCCTTTGGAAATTGAAAAGTACCTGGTGAATGACTACAGGTTCTGAAAGTTCTATTCCTCCCCCAGAGAAGGAGCAGGTAGTATTTCTTGGGTGGCCTTTCAAAGTTTACACATCGAAGGTCATTTAGGACAAGAACCATTAGAAATGATAGATGCCAAGATAATCCTAAAAGCCAAGAGCCAAGCAGTGCAGCATTGGGGAAATTTTTGTTACTCTTTTTTTGTGTGTATAGCTTAGCTTATATAGAGGGAAAGTCATAGGAAGTTTAAAATGGAAACTATTATTCAGCAACCAATGAGTTTCTGAACAATAGTTGTGTTCAAGGTTTGTGCATTTAACAGGGAGGTTAGGATACCAAGCAGTCATCTCTATTGTGAAAAACAAGTATTGCAAGCATGGTGAATCCTTAAAATGAGCAGAGAGAGTGGTATCATCTGTAATATAGCTTTCCTGCCAGGAATTAAGTCAGAGAAGGGGGTCTCAAACCCTCTAAAATTTTCACTAACTTTTCTATTCCCAAGACCTGGAAAATCTGTAAATTTGGGAGATTTAAAAAATATTTTTTTCAAAGAACAAGTTAAAAGAATATACATTCTGATTCCATGATAGTGCTACATTCTCACAGTGAAGGAGAAGAAGATGGAGGCAGACAGTGTCCCAGTTGATTCCAGATAATACAAACTAGTGAATATTGCTAACTGCTATCATTAGATAGGTAATCAAGCAAACCAAGTCGACTGCCATGGAGCCAAGTCTGTTTCTAGAGAACAGATTAGAACTGTTCCAAAGGATTTCTGAGACAGTATATCTTTCTGAAAGCAACCAGCCTCATCTTTCTCCTTCAGAGCAGGTGGTGGATTTGAACAGTCCACTTGGCAGGTCACAGTTCAATGCTTAACCCACTTTACCACTGTGGCTCCTCAGATAGATAAGCCAGAAAAACAAACACATTGCATTGAGTCAATGTTGGGTGACTCTATAGAACAGGGTAGCTTGGGAGTTGGGGGTGGGGAAGGTAACAAATTTGCAGGTCTCTGTGAGTTTCTGAAACTGTACTTCCTAAGTGGAGTGACTTGTGGTTTCAAACAGCTGTCCTTTTGGTTAACAACCCAATAACTGCAAGCAAGTTAACTCTATTCTTGGCAATCTACCCCCACCCCCACCTCATGCCCACCACAGAATATGCCCACTACAGAAGGTCGTTTTTGTAGGATTCTTGTTCATATATGCACAGGTTTATTCCAAACAGAATGTGTTCAATCACATCTCTAAAACCTGGAGGTGGGTAGATACAAACAAGATTTCTCAATAGTCTACTTGCCTCTGTCTTTGTAGGTTGTCTTCACAAAAAGGATAATTTTTGTGCCAGGGAGTGGTTGGTGTGCTGGAGACAGGATTTTGAGATCAGCATTACTAAAAAAATATTTTGAATAAAATTCGCGTCAGCATCTTCCCAAATCATTGAAGTTGTGCATTGTATTTATCATAAAACTACCCTGCACAAAATATCAACTTAAGGATGGATTAGGTATTTTAGGAAGCCCTTAAATATGAACGAAGAGAGGAAGACTGTCAAATTTGAAAAATGAAAAGTTATAGCTGAAGTCCAGAAAGTGGTAGAAGAAGACTGTAGAGTTCCTAATGCTGCAAGATCAATTAGTGTTGAGCTCTCCCATGATTCATCATTTTACATCTGGCCCTCAGCAAGCTTTCAGCTCAAGAGTATTACACCAAGAGTATTACACGAAGGCGAGATTGTCTTGATAACCTTTTAAACAAGATCAAAGCTGATGAAGACTGTTTGGTAGGATAAATCATAACCACGGAGGGGTTTGGGATTTATTAATATTATCCAGAAAGCAAGGTCTTATCCAACAGTGGCTTTTAAGGGGATCTGCTAGGCAAGTTAAACAAAAGGTAAAGAAAGTAACTCAGACAGTTATGTGAGTATTTTTTGAGTTTCCAAAGGAGGTGATACTGATAGTTTTTTTTTTCTTGATGGACACAGGAAAATATTAGGAACTTAGAGTGTAGATGAGTGGCGTGGGGATAAAAGGAAAACAGTGTCCTTGCTAGTGAGAGAGGAAGAATACGCCAGAAGAGCTGGAAAAAGGAAGTCAGTTACTAAGGGCACCACAGAATGGCCTCCTTGCTTTGCAAGGAGCTTATTCTTTTGGACAAAGGAGTCCATAGATCTTAGGCACAAGCTGGGGCATCTTCTCAAACCAAGCCAATGCAAGTCCCCAAAGGAAGCTTCTTCTAAGCAGCTGTATCCTTCAGCTCAAACCTTCAAACTTTGGTCTAGCAGCTGAATTCACTAACCCTTTGTACCACGCAGGTGCTCCAGGAGCTTCACAAAATTTGTCAATTTCTCTCTTCACACAGAAAAGCTTTGTAAAAATGAGAATTAGCGTGTCATCGAGGCATGGTAGCTGCATCATCTAGCTTTGAGATACACTCTGAAGTTAGGACCCCCCCCACAAACTTCATACAGGGTTTTCCCAACCTTTTTCTCACAGCCCTTGAGTCAATGCTGACTATAGCGACCTCCTGTGGGTAAATGTTTACTGTAAATCCCAGTCTTTCTCTAGAGGAGGTGCTGGTTTCAAACTGCTGCCCATGTGGATTGCAATCATTACACCTCCTGTACTCCTTCCCAATCTTTATGGATGACCATAATAGAATGAATTACTTAATATGGTGCTCTTAGCTCTAGTCTTAGTAACTAAGTTCCATTATATGACTTTTTCCTGATGGGTCTGGGTAAGTGAAGGTGAGAGAAGACATTAATAGGATTATGTAAAACATTTTGTGAGTGATTAGCAGGACAAATTGTGATTAAAAACAGGAAGCTCAAACATGGGGATTGGTCAATTTTGCCAAGCTGCTGCCTATAAAATTAGTCATCAGAGCTGCAGGTGGGTATCTCATTACCATCAAGAGAGAAAAAAAGTCAGGAGTGCATCCTTTAGATCCCTAATGCTGACACCTTGAACCTCTTGATCTAGAGCAGTGAGAGCAGCAGAAACAGGAGAGAGCGTACAGCAGGCTTCTGAGTCCATGGAGCACATAAAGCTGAGTGGCTTTGGCAGGGAAGTACTCAGCTGGGAGAGCTAGGATTATTTACCCATGGAGTTAGAGTTGAAAATCTCCAGTCTGAGACTTGTAGTAAAGTGAGGTGCCTTTGGGGAATTTGTCAACAAGCCTTGTAACATTGCCCGAGCAGGACAAAGGCCAATTGGCTGTATGGCTGAAAAACTGAGGATCTGAGGCCTGCCCATGGGTATCACTGGAAGAGACATCCCTGACTGAAAGAACTGTGTACTGTGCATTTCTGATCCTGAATTATAACATGTTAATTTCTCTAATAAACCTCAGACTTGCGCGTGTAGTCTGTGAGTTCTGTGTATTTATGGCAATGAATCACCAAACACTGTTGTTAATTTCTGAGTGCTACAAGAAGAAAGGTTGGAGAATGCAGTTAGTTATGTCTGACATTCAGCCTCATAGACATCAATCTTTGACAGCTTTTCATGGTGATTTTCCTCCTTATGAAATTGAAAGTGGTCAGACACTGCCCCCATATCACAATTTACAACAACCATGGACTGGTCAGGCATCCTTACTAGGCTTCCAGCTGTGCAGATAAGCACAATTAGATCACAGTCTACCAAATACACTTGTATTGGTCATTTTCAAACCTGGGCCTTTGACTCTCAAGAAAGTCACAGGCAAGGAACCTGGGGAGTATTGTCTCTATAAAGCCTGTGTGTAAAGAGAAAAAAAATCAGTTTCTTCTTTCACTCCTATGCACACATTTATGCTGTAATTGTATGATGTGTAAATATTATATCAAGGAAACTAATAAAAAAAAGAAAAAGAAACTGATGGTTGACCTATGGTTACCATGGATGAAGGAGGGAAACTTCTTGTGTGGGACATTGATTTCATTTTAACGGTGTTGGAACAATTTGGAGAGAAAGAACAATAATGGTTGTACACCATTAAGAGTATAATCAATGACACTGAATTGTACATGTAGAAGTTGTCAAATTGGTGAATGTTTTGTTGTCTATATTTTCAGGAAAATGGGGAAATTCACATGAATAACAATGGGGAAAAAGAAATGCTCTAAAATTGTGATAAAGATATTCAACTTTTCTTGATATGGTTGAACTATTCAATTATAGACAAAATGCCAGTAAAACTGTTTCTTGAAAAAAATCGTTGTAATTGTATGTCAATGTTGAGATTGAGAAATGGCAAGTTGACGTCTAGGTTCTATCAACTTTACAATATATTTTTAAATACTTTTATTTGGGGCTTTTACTTTTCTTATCACAATCCATACATTCCTCCAATGTGTCAAGCACTTTTGCACATATGCCGCTATCATCATTTTCAAAGCATTCTCTTCCCACTTGAGTCCCTGATATCAGCTCCCCATTTCTTTCTCTTCCCTCCCCCACCTAAAATATGTTTTATCATTAGGACTCTCTGAATTATAAAACCTAGTTAGTTGACCCTGTGGCTTCAGTATTCTCATTTGAATAGTGTGGATAGTGGATATTAACAATCCCTCTTCCCACAGTGCTGCTTTGAGCATTTAATAGTTGTTCACTGCAAAGGGTTAAGACAGTACCTGCCTGCTGGGGTAAACAGATAATTAGCAATCTCTCCAGCCAATTATTATCAAAATGCTTAATGTTAAAAAGGTACTGCTGATCATTCTTCTGGATATTGAGAGCAAGGCAAAACAGCACAAAGAGCTGTGCAAAAACTACAGAGCATTGCTCTTTTCTTGCCTGAAACCTTCTTGAATCTGGGAAGATGCCTTCATTCTATTTGCTCCTTGATTGCATTGAGAGCAGGAGGGTGTGGGGAAGGGCTGAAGATACTGTAACTGTAAGCCATCTAAAAGTGGTTGCAACAATAAGAGGTTCGTGTTCTCTCTCCTGTTTGCTTCCTAGGACTGCTGTTCCAAATTACCCCCAAACGAGGAGTTTCAAATAGTTCTGGAAGGGGGCAGTCCAAATAAGAATATTGGCCATGTCAATTCCTTCTGAGAGCTCAAAGAGGAGCTGCCTCCTCTTTCTGCTGGCAATTCCTTGGTGCTTGTAGATGTTTATTCAAATACAGTTTTCCCACTTGTGTCTTCCAATACCACCATGCCTGGTGTCACTCTGTGTCTGGCCTCCCCTCTTATGAAACTCCACTCAAAAGTCACTAGGACACACCCTTGCACAGCATGACCTCATAAGTTTTGCTGTCACATGAAGGGGCATCAAAAGCTCTTATTTTTAATTCCATTTTCTCTGTGAACTTTTTGAACTCCCCCTCATGCACAAGGTTGCATTCATTGGAGTTGCCAGTTCCATGGGAACTCCCACTGAACACATTGACTGCCTTGGAGAATCCATGTTGGTTTCCCAACAAGATCTGGCTATCTATATGTGTTCATTGTTAGATGCCATAAAACTAGAAAGCCATTTCCCTTTCTGGTTAAGTCAGGTTGTGAAAAAACAAACGAATGCACTCTTTTCTACAACACAAATAATAGCTGTAAAAATAAGTCTTATTTCTAAACAAGGACACATTCACAGGTACGGGATTTAAAACCTCACCAAATCTTCTTGAAGGGCACAATCCCACCCACATCACCAAGAACTCCCAGGAAGCTAACATGCCCAGTCTCAGGGACAGCATGCAACCCTTACTTTCAGGACAACCCTTACATTCAGGACACCAGCTTCTGTAATCCTTCCTTTCATTGTCCTTACAAGGATATAGTCCAAACAAGGGTATAGTCCAAAGACAATGGCTGGCACACCAAGCACAAACCTAAAGGTCATCACCAAATTCACTGCCACCAAGTAACTTATATACATAGCAACATTATATGCCAAAGCAACTGCCCCTGTGAGTGTCTGAAGTTGTAGATCTTTATGGCAGGAGATAGGCTTCTCTGTCTCCTGCAGAGCGGTTGGTGGCATTGAACTGCTGATTTTGCCGTTTACCGTCTCAATGCGAAACCCATTATACTACACTGAGCCCAATTTTAGCAGCCTCTACAGAGACAGATAAAGGGAGGCAGGGCATACTTCAATACTTCTTTTGGTTAACACATCTAGATAGCAGCAACTTTTCATTTCATCAGGAAGAAATTCTCACCCTACCTTTCACTATACCTTTTCTAATATGTCACTGATCACATGTGGATCATGTGGCCACCTCTAAACCAGGGAGGATACAATGATCTGAGTGAAAATTCCCTTGCTGAGCTCCCCTTCCCCAAGCACATGTCTCCCTCATGCCTTGTTTCTATTCTAGACAATAAAGTGGGGAGTAGCTCTCTGGCAGCCAGAACCCACATCTGTCACAAAAGGACCTTGGAAATACTCAAATGACTAGTCCCACATTTCTTATAGACCCTTATATAGTCAGAAATGGTTGCTTTTCTTAATTCTTTTATATATATTTATTTTCAGTAATTTAATTGGGGGATCATACAGCTCTTATAACATTCAATACATCATTTGTATCAAGCTTATTTGTTCACATGTTGCCATATTCATATCCAAATATTTTCTACTTGAGCCCTTGGTATAAGGTCCTCTTTCCCCCTCCCTTTTTTTTTTAATGAATCATTTTATGGGGGACTCACATAGCTCCCCTCATGATCCATACATACATCAAATGTATGCTGGCCACATTTGCACCCCTGTTGCCATCATCACTCTCAAAACATCCACCCTCCACTTAGGCCCCCAGAACCAGCTTCCCATATTTCCCTTCTGCCCCTACCCCTCTCCCATGAACCCTTAAAAATTTACAAATTGTTATTACTTTTTCATATCATACACTGTCCAATGTGTCTCTTCACTCATTTCCCTGTTACCCATACCCCAGAGAGGAGGTTATATGTAGATCCCTGAAATTCATTCCCCCATCCCTCAATCCTCCCAGCATCTCTAATCCCACCACTAGTTCTGAGGGAACATCTATCCTAAATTCCCCATGTTCCCAACTCCAGTGTACATCCCCTGTTCTACCTGGATTTGTCTGGTAGACTTGGGATCATGATAGTAGGTGGGAGGAAGCATTTGAGAACTAGAAGAAAGTTGCATGCTTCATTATTGCTATACAGTAATTTAACTTGCTCATCTCCCTGCAACCCTTCTGTAAAATGATGTGTTTCATCTATTGATAGGCTTTGGGTCCCCAATCTGTACTCCCCCTCATTTATAATGATATAATTTTAGTTCTTTGATGCCTGACACCAGATCCCTTCAACACCTCATGTTTGCTCAGGCTGGCATGCTTCTTCCATGTGGTCTTTGTTACTTCTGAGTTGGATGGCTGCTTGTTTACTCAAGCCTTTAAGACCTCAGATGCTATGACTTTTGATAGCCTAGCATCATCAGTTTTCCACACCACATTTGCTTATACAAACATTTGTCGTCAGCGATCATATCATGAAACTGAGCATGCAATGTTATGGTAACTGATCCCTTTGACACCTCATGGTCCCACAAGCTAGAGTGCTTCATTCATGTGGGCTTTGTTGCTTCTGAGCTAGATGGCTGCTTGTTTACTTTCAAGCCTGTAAGACCCCAAACGATACATCTTTTGATAGCCAGGCACCATCAGCTTTCTTCACCACATTTGTTTATGTATACATTTGTCTTCAGTGATTGGATCAGGAAGGTGAGCATCATGGAATGCCAATTCAATAAAACAAAATGTTCCTGCACTGAGGAAGTACTTGAGAGGAGGTCCAATATCCATCTGCTGTACTACTACTAAGCCTATAAGTATATGCTCATTGATCTATTTCCCCATCATCACATATAAATATATGCACCTATGCACATGCCTGTCTTTAAACTTCTATAAATGCCCTTTACCCCAAGTTCTTTCCTTTATTTCCTTTTACTTTCCTCTTGTCCCACTATCATGCTCAGCCTCCAATTGGGTTTCCGTATTATCTCTGTGTTACATTACTAATGATCAATCCCTACCAGGCTTCTCTCACCTACCTTGTCATTGATTTTGAATCAATTCTTATTCCCTTATCCCTGGGCTGGTCAACACCAACTGTTTTCTCTCTCCTCCCCTTCTCCCATGCTCCCCCTGCCACACACACACCCAAAACCATCAGTCCCATCATTTTCACCTACAGACTGTTTGTCCAGCCTATTTTATCTAGTTAGACCTGCAGAGGTAACAATAAGTAAAAAAAATAGAAGGCATTCTAAAATGAAGCAATCAAAGAAGATAAATCAATGAAAACAACAACAACAAAAACGTCATATCCATAAAAAATAAAAATAAAAACATTATATAAACCTGTAAATAACCTGATGCAGTGATGCCCGCCCCCCCCAAAGAAAGACAACCCTGTAAATAGTTCAAGGTCTGTTCATTGACCTCCAAGAGTGTCTCCTGGTTGAGTTGCATGGGGTGCCACACCTTGGCCACAAAGTTTATTTTTGTCACGCCATCTGAAGCTCCATGTTCTGTTACACACCTTAGTGTTTTGCGATGGTGTGTTGTGTCAGACAGGGAATAATCCTGACGCTGTTTCTCCATTGTTGCCCTGAAAGGCCTTGGGTCAGTGAGGGTAGCACTATTTCATAGTGGGTCCAGCCATATGATCCTCTTTGTCCTGAGGGCTCAGTCAGCCAGGATGCACTCCATTATTTCTTCCTCCCCCTTCATTTGTTCTCATGTGCTCTGGTCAGGCATCTCTTATTCCCCAAGCTGCAGTTTCAGTGCTGACCTCCAAGGCTAATTCCCCTGATTGAGAGGTGGCTATCCCTGTAGTTGGGCTTGGGATTGTATGCTCACACCCCTCCACTGGTTCCCCGATCCATGCTGTCATGCTGCATTCACATCCTGGATCACTGGGTTTTGGTTTGGTCCCACTTTCCCTGTGGCAATATAAACAATATGCTCCCCTTGGGTGGGTTGGTACCACATTCTCTCTCTACATATTACCATCTGCCGCACCCCCTACCCCTGTCGCACCACTAGAGTTGGCTCCCATATGTAGCCCTTGATTTGGTCTGGCCCCTGCCATATTACCCAGGCCTCTCCCCAGGCATTTCTGTATACAGCAGCTTTTCTATATACCTTTTTTCCTTTTTTAAAAAATTAAGCTTACCTCAGCGAACTTATGCAGTATCTGTTCTTTTGCACTTGGCTAACTTCACTTAGCATTATTTCCTCCAGTTCTTCCCATGTGGTGATGTGCTTCATGAGTTTATCACTGCTTTTCAGCAATGCATAGTACTTCATTGTATGTATGTACCACAGTTTTTAATCCATTTGTCAGTTGATTTGGGCTGTTTTCAACTCCTTGCAAATGTGAACTATGCTGTGATGAACACTGGAACACAGGTGTCTGGTCGAAGTTTCTTGCTTGCCTCTTCTAGGTATATGGCCAGTAGGGGGATTGCAGTGTCATATGGTAGCTCAATTTCCATCAGTTTTAGATATCACCAAATCGATTTCCAGAGTGGCTGTATATACCCACAGGTCCACCAGCAGTGGATAAGAGTTCCTATCTTGGGGCTGATCCCCGGTGATGTAGTGGTTGAGTATGGGATTGTGGCCCATTGGCTTTGGCAGTTCAAATCCAGCAGCAGCTCTCCAGGAACAAGCCTGGGCCTCCCCCTCCCACCAAGGGGCTGTGATGCCCCCTCCACTCAAAAAAAGAGTTCCTATCTCCCCACAGCCTCTCCAGCATTTATTGCTTTCTGATTTTTTGAATTGGGCTATCCTTGAAGGTGTTAGGTGGTATCTCATTGTTGTTTTCACTTGCATTTTTCTTATGGTTAGTGATTGGGAACATTTTCTCATATGTTTATTGTCCATCTGGATTTCTGCCTCTGTTAAACTTCATATCCTTTGCCCACCTCCTCAGTGGGCAGTTAGTTTTGCTCTTTTGGGAAGCTATCAGGGTATTGTAGATTTTAGTAATAAGGCTTTGGTCTGATATGTCATTGCTAAAGATGTTTTCCCAGTGGGTGGGTTCTCTTATTACTCTCTTGGTGAATTGTTTCAATGTACACAGGTGTTTTATCTTCAGTATATCCTACCTTTCTATTTGTGTCTCCTCTGTATTTGTGTCTTTCCCTATTTCTGATAGCTTATGTAATCCCTGTGCCAAAGATGTCAGGCAGGTTGGTCTGAATTCCCTCATTGATGGCCCTAATAGTTTGGGGTTTTATTTTGAGGTCTTTGATCCACCTTGAGTTTATTGTAGTGCATGGTGTGAGGTAAGGGTTGTGCTTCATTTTTTTTACAGCTAGATATTCATTTTTTTCAGCACCACTTGTTAAAAAAAGTATCTGATTCCGATTTGATGTTTTATGGGCCCTTATCAAAGATCAGTTGTCTGTATGCTGATGCTTTTATTTCTGGATTTCTTTTCCATTGGTGAGAGTATCTATCATTATGTCAAGACTATGCTGTTTTGACCACTGGGCTGTATAATATATGCTAAAATCAGGTAGAGCAAGACCTCTCACAGTGTCCTTTTTCTTGAGGAGATCTTGGCAAATTCTGGGCTTCTTCACTTTCCATATGAAGTTGGTAATCATTTTTTCTATTTCTTTGAAGAAATATGAAGGCAATTTTATTGAAATTATACAATTATACAGTGCCTTGGGTAGAACTGTCATCTTTACTATATTGAGTCTTCCGATCCATGAGCATTTGTTGAAGTCACTCTTGGTTTCTTGTAATAGTGTTCTGTGGTTTTTGACATATAGATCTTTTTTCTGTTAGTCAGATATACCCCTAGATATTTCAATTTGTGCGTGTCTATTGTGAAAGGTATATCTTTTTTTATCTCCTCTTCTGTGGTCTTATGTGATGTGTACAGCAGTCTGATAGACTTCTGATTGTTGCTCTTGTATCAGGCCACTCTGCCATACTCCTCTATTGTTTCCAGTAGTTCCCTTGTGGAGGTTACAGGGTTTTCCATATATGAAATCATATCATCTGCAAATAATGATAATTTCACCTCTTCCTTCCCCAGTCAATACTTTTGATGTCCTTTCTTTATCTTATGCTATTAACTAAAACCTCTAAAACCCTTTTTTCAGTGGGATTGTGTTCGTCTTTTGTCCATTGCCTATCAGGTTGGCTGTTGGTTTTTCATATATAGCTTGTATTGTCTTGAGAAAATTTCCTTCTATTCCTATCTTCTGAAGTGTCTTAAGCAGGAATTGGTTTTGGATGTTGTCAAATGCTTTTTCTGCATCTATTGAAATTATCATGTGGTTCTTAGAGTTTTTGTGTGTGTGTGTGTGTGTGTGTGTGTGTGTATGTCAATGTGGTGAATGATACTAATGGTCTTTCATATGTTGAACTACACCTGCATCCCTAGGATGAACCCGACTTTTTCATGGTGAATTATTTATTTTATATACATTTGTATTCTATTGGCCAGTCTTTTGTTAAGGATTTTTTTTTTAATCAATGTTCATTAGGAATATTGGTCTGTAATTCTTAATTCTTGTGGAATCTTTGCCTGGCTTTGGAATTAGAGTGATGTTAGCTTCAGGAGTTTGTCATTTTTTTCTGTGTTGAAAGAGTTTGTGGAGGCTTGCTGTCAGTTCTTCTCTAAATGCTTGGCAAAATCCTATTGTAAAGCCATTTGGTCTAGGTTATTCTTTTGTTGGTAATCGCTTGATAACCTTGTCTATTTCTTCTATTGTTATGGGTCTGTTGAGATTCTTGATATCAAATTGGGATATTCTAGGGAGGGACTGTTTTTCCAAGAATTTTTTCATGTCTTCCAAGTTGTTGAATTCATTGGAGTACAGTCCTTTGTAGTACTGTGTAATTGTCCTTTTAATTTCATTAGGGTCAGTTGTGATGTCTTCTCTTTCATCCCTTATTCTTGCTATTGAAAATTTCCCCCTCCTTTCTTTGGTTAAGTATGCCAGTGGACTGTGAATTTTGTTAATCTTTTTAAAGAAACAACTTTTAGCAACTTTAATTTATTTCCATTGTTTTCCCTATCCTGAATCTCAGCCCTGATTTTTATTATTTCTTTTCTTTTGCTATTAGTGGGCTTGTCTTACTGACTCTGCTCTAGTCATTGTAAGTTCTGAGCCAACATATAAGTTATGAGATGCTCTTCCTTTTTCAGGTGTGCCTGTATTGTTATGAAATTTCCTCTAAAGACTGCCTTTGCTATGTCCCATAAATTTTGGTATGTCGTGTTTTCATTCTCATTGGTTTATAGAGATGTTTTAATTTGATCTCTGATCTGGCCAGTATGCACTCCTTTTGCAATTGAGAATTAATCATTCTCCATTTATTTTCTCTAGTTCACTTCATCTTCCTTTTGTTCATTTCCAACCTTATGGCTTAGTCATCTGAGAGTTCTGTAAGATATCAATGTGCTTAAATTTATGAAGTTTCACCTTATGTCCTAGCATGTGGTCTATCTTCAAATATGTTCCATCTGGGGATGAAAAGAATGTGAATTTTTTTTATGTGGGTGAAAAACTCTGCAGATATCTACCAAATCAATTTAGATCTCTAGCCTCCTTGTTGTTTCTGTCCCTGTCATCTGTTTTTCTCATAGAGTGGTGTATTGAAGTCACCCATTATAATTGTTGAGGCTGTGATTTCTTTTTTCATCTTTAGGAGTGTTTGGTTTACATATTCAGTGGGTCTCATTGTCTACCTTTCCCTTGAGCATTATATAGTGTCCCTCCCTATCTCTTTTTATGGTTTGTACTTAGAGGTCAATTTTATCCGAGATTAGGATTAAGACCCTTGCTTTTTTTGAATTGTTACTTGGTATGCCTTTTTGCAACCTTTGATCAGTCCACTTTTGTCTGTAGTCTTGAGATATGTCTCCTGTAGGAAGCAGATTGACAGGTTGTATTTTCTAAGCCAGCCTGCCAGTTGCAGCCTTTTGATTCCCGAGTTCTGACCATTGATATTTAGGGCTATTATTTCCAACTGTGGATTATGGGATGTCATCTTCTACCGTTTGTGTTAAATCTTCCCTACCTCTCTTTCTTCTCAGTGTGTTGTGCATGTGTGTGTGAGGGTTGATCATTCTTGATTTCTTTTCACCGTCAAGCCATTCCTATTTTCAGGGCTCTTTTCTCTTTGCTGTCCTCTGGGTGAGGTTGTTCTATCTGACGTTCTCTTATTATGCTTGATGGTTGCTGTTCTTCTGCCCATGCTGGGTAAGCATGGATCTTTTGTAGGGCTAGTTTCTTCTAATGTATTAATTGAGTTTTTCCTTCTCTGGAAAAACTCTTACTTCTCCACCTAGCTTAATAGATAATTTGACTGTGTAGTGTATTATTGGCTTTACATTATTTTCCTTCAATTTTTGAAATACATTACTCCACTCTCTCCTCTTCTTCATCATGTCTGCTGATAGTTCTGAGCATATTTTTATTTGGGCAACTTCATATATTATTGCTTCCCCCTCCCCCACCCCCAGCTGCTCTCATGATTTTGTGCTTTTCCTCAAAGTTGGATAGCTTAACTGTTATGTGTCTTGGTGACTTCTTCTTGGGATTCAGTCTAGCTGGTGTTCTTTCAGCTTCTTGAATGGTTACCTGGTTTTCACTCATTAAGCCAGGGAAGTTTTCCTCCAGAAATTATCTGACTATTGTTGTAGATGACTTCTTTGATGTGTCTTCCTCCAGCAGGCCAATAATTCTGATGTTATTTCTTCTGATATCATCAGATATAGCTATTACATTTTCTTCATTTTCTCTGATAATCTTATTTGATTTTTGTTTGTATATGTTAAATTCCACTTGGCCATCCTCTAGGTCACTGATGTGGTTTTCAGCTTCCTCTAGTAATTTTGTGAAGTCTATGAGCCTGCTGTTATTTCTGTTATCTCGTCCCTAAGCTCTTGTCTATTCCTTTGGTGTAAGGACTTTATCTCATCAATTTTCATCCTTTTTCTGTATTGTTTCCCTCGTGTCATTTATGACTCCAGGAATCTTTCTGAAAATTTCCTTCGGTGGCATATCAATGTCTGCTTCTTCTATGCATGCCATTAGGTTCGAGGCATCATCTGCCATTACCTTTTGTTTTTCCTGTTTTTTCATTGAGGTTGTAGGGACTAATTGCTGTTTGCCTTGGGTTGTTTTCGAAGAACCAGGTGCCATTTTCTAGCACCTTGAATAGCACTGGCTCTCTCTGGGAGACTTAAAGGAGTGTGTCTTCAAACTTCCTGTTTACTAATTTTGCTATGAAATTAGCCTAATTCTTTATCCTTTTGTGACTTCACTCTTCCCTAGTGTACCAGTGAGGGCAAGTTGGGTGGTCTTCCCAGGGTCGACTCTTTGGAATTTTGTGGATCCACAGAGATGGTGCTGCACTGCACAATCTCACCAGGAGCTGGGATGTTACAGCCCACAGCAGACTGGGACACTTCAGGAGGTGCATGGGTGTGCCCACTGCAAGAGGAGCACCACAGAATGCTGGTGGGCTACCCACTCCTGAATAGAGTACCGTGAATATTGGGTGGAACCACCCAATCAGGCAGATCAGGGCAGAGCATGGGCAGTGGTTCCTGCAGTAGCTTAGAATTCAGGCCAGTGCTGTTGTAACTGCCCGGGGCCACACAAAGCACAAGGCTGGTGGCAGGAGGATTCCTCAGATGGACCCCCAGAAGACATGTAAGAACTTTCCCCAAACACAGGCTGGAATTCCCTTGTAAGAAATTGGGTTTAAAATACCCAGGTGGAGGTTGGGTGAGTGTCTCCTCCCCCAGGCTACTCTGCCCAGGGTGGGTGCTCTCCCAGGTTGGTATAGCAGATGTAATTGCCCTTGGCTAAGGGGAAGGGTCTGACTTGTGAGCCAAACTGGAAAAGACCAGGAGTTAATACCAAGAAATCAGAGTCACAGAAACAGTGGGGAGATAGAGATTAGTGAACAAACCCAAACCAGCCACAAAGTCGAACCCTGATCCCTCAGTGCAGGACCGGAAGGGTTCAATCTCTGCCTTGCATCAGCAGCAAGCCACAGATCTGACTAGACAATGTCCCTGTGCCAGAACAAATAATCCCGGCACTGGCTCTGGCAGAGTCAGTGACAGACAACGGTGGGTCAAACCTTGGCTGGGCTTCACTGTGGCAAGCCAAAAGCCTCCAGCCCCTCAGAACCCTGTAAATCTGTGCCTATTTATCATTATTTTGATCCTCTAGTGATCTGGTAGTACTGAATTTCTCTTTCAGACACTTTTCCTGGGCCGATCTCCTGCTGATTTCCTCTGGTGAGTGTCACGCAGTCGCCATCTCCCCGCAAGTCCACTTTTCTTAATTCTTACAGAATGGTCCTAACAGGGAAAAAAAAAACCTTTACTGTAGTATAGAATTCACTTGTCATAAGCATCCAACACAACAAAATCTCTCAAAAGGAATATTAAGTTTACAACATCCTCTACTACTAATTGACCTTCGCTCTGTAGGTATTCTTTCTTTGTTTAGATTACAAATAACTTAAGGTTGATCCTCTGATGCATATATCCTGAATTCACAGTATTTAATCAATAAATACATATGTATTACTTGATTCCTGAAGAATAAATGGGTCCATGTCTGGTGACAATGTCAATACCCTCACAATTTTTTTTCTACCATAGTGTTATTGAAAATCTATGAAAATCAAAAGAAGCAGCATACTGTTGGAGAAGAGTTCTCCAGAAATAGGGTGTAGATCACTAATGGTACATAAAATAGTACTAGGCTTAACAGTACCCATATGATGTTGTTAGCTGTCATCAAGTTCTGATCATAATGACCCAAGTACAACAGAAGGAAACACTGCCTGGTCCTGTGCCATCCTCACAATTTTTCTGATGTTTGAATCCATTATTGTAGTCACAGTGTTAGTCCATCATGTCAAAGACTTTCTTTTTATTCCCTGCCCCTTTACTGCACCAAGTTTGATGTCCTTCTAAGAGGACTTGTCTCTTCTGATAACGTGCAAAGTGTGGGAGATGAATTCACACTATTCCTGCCTCAAAGAGACATTCTGGTTGCACAACTTTTAAGATAGAATGGTGTTTTCCTTTGGCAGTTCATGGTATTTGTAAAAGCAACATTCTGTATCCTATGATTAATAAAGCATGTCACTCGAATTGCTCCTGGTTACCACGCTATAGCCATCAGGAATGAATCCCAGGATGAAGGCAATGCAGAGAAGCCAACACCATGATTCAAAGACATCAATTTTTCTGTCTTCATTATCCAGATTTCACATGCATATGAAGCAATTGAAAATAGCATTCATTGGGTCGAGCATGCTTAGCCTTTAAAGTGACATATTTGTTTTTCAACACTTTAAAGTGACCTTTAAATTGATAGCAGATTTACCCGATGCAATATGTTGTCTGATTTCTTAATTGCTGCTTCCATGGGCATGGATTGCAGATACAAAGTAAAATAAAATCTTGGACAACTTCAATCTGTTTTCTTTTATCATGATCTTGCTCATTGGTCAGCTGTAAGACATTTTGCTTTCTTGATGTTGAGGTATAATTCCCATTGAAGGCTATAGTTTTATGTTGCTATCAATAAATATTTTTCGTCCTCTTGCCTTTCAATAAGCAAGGTTGTGTCAATGGATTTTGCCCAGTTCTGATGCTACCTTTTCTTCATGTAGTTTAAGTCTAGCTGTTTGGTTTATTTCTAGTTTTTTTTATTGTCATACAGATTAAATAAGTATGTGGAAATGGTACAAGCCTGATACATATCTTTTTAAATTTTAAGCCATGGAATATCTGCTTGTTTTTCTTGTTAAAAATATTGTCTCCTAATCTATATATATAGCAGTTGCATAAGCAAAATTAAATGTTATTCCTCTTTCTATGCAACATTACACATATTTTTATAATCCACACAGTCAAATGCCTTTGCATATTCAATAAACATAAAGAAACAGTGCTCTCCTCTGTTTTAAGCCAGGATTTACCAGATATCAGCAATAATATACCCCATTGTTCCTCAGCCTCTTCTGAATCTAGCTTAAATTTCTTTCAGTTGGATGGGCTGCTACAATGGTTTTAAATGATTGGTATTAGGCTTTCCTGACAGGTTCCCTTGCTCTGACTGATGACAATCATAGAGATAGATATGGATAGTTGAAGCAAGTGACACAGGTCAGTGCAAATAACCCCACAAGATTACATAAAACCCTTCTTGGAAGGTAAATTCCACTCCATCAAGAATACCGTCAGGTTCATGGAATATTAACAGTGGTCACATGTCAGTTCCCCTCATCCTAGGCTTGCTGTGTTCTCCTCTTCCACCATCTTGGGGCAGTGAGCATCTATTATTTCTGCTTTTTGTAGTAAATCTCTATTTTCCCAAACATTAAAAAAATGTCATTAATCTGCCTCTTCATTTTTCTCCTTTTTTGACTAAATTCTTTTACTTCTTTCTTGTAGAAATTTTAGCCACTGTATTTTGAGTACTGTTCAACTTAGTGGTCCCTTTCCCAAAATTACATTCAATGATGTTCTCTGATCCATTGTTTTTAACAGCTGGTTTATTATCATCATT
The DNA here is from genome assembly GCA_004026705.1 of Nesogale talazaci. Classification (NCBI taxonomy): domain Eukaryota; kingdom Metazoa; phylum Chordata; class Mammalia; order Afrosoricida; family Tenrecidae; genus Nesogale; species Nesogale talazaci. The sequence goes on from PVJH01006977.1 coordinate 88,777, forward strand.
ATTAAATCATTTTTGGGGACTCATACAGCTCTTATCACACATGCATCCATTTTTTCAAACACATTTGTACATTTATTTCCCTCATCATTCTTAAAATGTTTGCTTTCTACTTGAGTCCATGGTATCTGCTCCTCATTTTCCGCTCCCTCCCTGTTCACCCCTCCCCAATGAACCCTTGACAACTTAGAGGTTTTTTGGGGGTTTTTTTGGCATCACTGCTCTCCGGTGGTGGGAGTAGGAGGCCCAGCCCCACTGCTGGAATTGAACCTCCATCCCAGTGGGCCGCAGTCCCGTGCACAACCATACACCACCGGGGCTCAGCCTATAGGTTATTTTTTGTGGACATCACTGCCCCCTGTTGGGATTAGGAGGTTCAGTCTTGCTCCTGGAGAGCTGCTGCTGGATTTGAACCTCCAACCCTGTGGGCCGCAGTCCCGCACACAACCACTACGCCACTGAGGCTCAGCCCAATTTATAAATCATTATTATTTTGTCGTATCTTACACTATCTGACATCTCCATTCACCCACTTCTCTCTTCACCACTGACCCCAAGGGAGGAGGTTATATGTAGATCCTTGAAATCTGTTCTCCCTTTCTACCCCACCTTCCCTCCGCCCTCCCTTTATCACCCTTATCACCACTGGTTCTTCTCAGCTAGTTTTTGTAAATCTGTCATCAGGTCTCTCCCTCCCCTCCTATTTGTCTTAGTCTGGAAGTTCTGTTAAAACCTGTCCACTATAGGTCTGCATAGTTGAGTGGCATGACTTCTAGCTTTACAGCATGCAAGCCATCACAGTCCAACAAACTCACAGACAGGATGGAGCTATCACTATGACTTGGGTTCAATCTAGATCGCCCAATGCCTCAAGTCCTTTATACTAAAAATGTCCTCTGCTTCATACTGAGATGTGAAAGGGTCTGGGCATATGAAAACACTTTGTGACTGTAAAATGGTGAGTTTTGCACAAATGTAAGTCACTGTGACTGATTTGAGAAGACATTTGGCTAAGTCAATCATTGGTTGCACTAAACTAAAGCCATTTGAGTCAATGACTTGCCAATGATCTTTTTGCAAGTCAGTGTACAGGAAGAAGCCCTGTGAATTGGGGAATCTCTGTTATAATGTCAGTTTGGGGCTACCTCAACCTTAGTTTCCCTTTTAATGCTGTTACAAAATTCGATGGCAAATAATGAAGTGTGAAAAGGGCCACATACTGAACTATAGAATATTCTGGGTCTTGGGATCAAGACAAGGCATGTAGCCATTGAAAGGGCAAGGCTTGATTAGACCTTTTTCCTCTGACATCACAATGGCCTCAAATCCAGGCTGCTCTATTAAACTCAACCCGGTTTGTATTCCTTCGTTCCCAGTACTCTGGTCCTGGGGATCTTAGGATACAATCTCCCTTTGATATCTCAGCAGGATATGCTTGCACATGGCATAGACCTCATATATAAATTATGAAACAGTTTTCCTGGGAAAGGATTCTGTCAGCTGCAGGGAGCAGGCCTAGATAGAAGGGAATGAGGATTAGGGACTTAGATTGACAACTGTGTAACAAGGTGCTATGTAACTGAAGAAAAAAAGTCACCAAACTCTTTCCTGACCTTTCTTAACCTTCACAACCCATCTGTCAGGGAGACATTATGAGTAAAGTAAAGATGTATGTATACAGATGGGGATGTCACTTATTAGAACATTGAAATACTTTCATGACAGGTGGTAATTAGTCTCTTCCTGAACCCCATAAGTGTCCAGTCCCCTACTTCCTGGGCCCCAGCAAATAAAGGAAGTTCACAGAGAATGACACAGCTCCAGTACTAACATTGACTCTGACTGCTCAATGCTGAGTATTCGTAGTATTATCCTTATTGCTTAGTATCCCATTGTCAGGATTGGGGGCTATCACAAAGTTTAGTTGTTCACCTGCCAAACTAAGATGACTAGATGAACAAATATGGTATATCCAGCCATGAAAAGATATGTAGTATTAATACATGCCACAACAGAAATAAACCTTGAAAAATGATGGTAAATAAAAAACTCTCATAGACACAAAAAGGTGAGCCATGAGAATGAAGGATTTATTGCATAATATCCTTTAACAACACATGCAAGTAAAATTTGTTGAAGACATTTCCAAATGTCTTTATTCGTAGGGAGCTGCCACAAATTCAACCTGACTTAGAAGATAATGGGGAATGAGGGATAGTAAATACTACCAATTGGTGTTGCAAAAAGTTGGAATTGCAAAAGATGTAATTTTTCTCACATTGGTCATACACTAAGAGGCCATTATTCAAACAGAACAAGGGGTGGTTGCATCAGATTGCACCTTTTCACTTATGCAGTCTGTGTGCAAAGCACATAACCATCAAATGATGTATGGAATGTTGTAAGAGGTGTAACAGACCCCAATAAAATCATTATTAAAAAAAATAAAAGGAAGTGGATACTCTTAAAGATAGGGATCCTTTAACTGCATGCATGCAAGCAAGCCAGTTGTCTGTAGGAGCCAGCTTATCATTTTATGGAGGGTGGATATGAAGACAACTTGAAGAATGTGTGCATTTGGCTTTATCTATATCTTGGGATTATAAACACCAATACTGGCTTTCCAAGCCCTGTGGTCATGAATGCAGAGATCAGGACACTTACACTCCCCTCTAGTTCCTCAGGTTCCCACACTATGTGAAGAACATGGCATCACGATGGGAGGAAGCTCATTAACAACTTTCAATATGCAGATGACTCAACCTTGCTTGCTAAAAGGCAAGAGGACTTGAAGAACTGCAGATGAAGATGAAGATCAAGATATAGACTTTCATGTGAGGTTGGGGCAGAATCAGTGAGTGATTTGTTTGGTTGTACTCTAAGTCCAGTCCATGGCAGTTGAAAGCAAAAATAGGCATAAAAGACCACACAGTGTATGATTCTAAGTATAAGAAATTACCCAGAAAATCCACAGAGGTATAGCAGAGATGAATATTTGTCTGTTGTCAGGAGACTGGAAATTTAGGGGTGACAGTTCAGGGTATGGGATTTACTTGAAAAGGACTCTAAAGTTGATTTTGGTGAAAGATGCACAGTTCTGTGAACAAACTAAAAGCCACTGAATGATATACTTTAAATGGGGTCATTGTATAATATGAGTTATGTCTTAGCAAAACTGTTAAAATGCACAGGGTATAACTAAATACATATTTACTAATTAAAAATCATACACACATTATTGCATCAGCATATTGCATAGACTATAAGACAAAGACAAGAAATTAGAAAACTAGACTTTCATAGGCTGAAATGAAACATAAATAGACCTTTCCATGTTTTCTCTTTCTAACCCAGCGTACTGGTATTCAGAAGCCTTGTTCTTTGAGCAGCTGTGGAGGTTCCGGCTGGGTGGAGAACCATCTGTTGGCAGGATTTGCTGTTTCTATTACTGTATAATGATCCCAGGGTCTTGAAGGAGTCAAGAAAGGCCAGGCACCACCACTATATTTTGACACTCACAAAGTACCAGAAAACAAAGAAATACCACAACTGGTTTGAAATCTCAAGAAAGATTGATTACATTTTTTAAATGAAGGAATTTTTTTATAGAAAAAGAATGAAATATAATGGTGCTATTCTCATGTTAATTATAGCTTTTCTAGAAAGGAAAATTAATTCAGAGCTCCCAGACAGTGTAGTATGGAAATGGCATGCAGTTTGAAGGGTGAGTGGCAGCATGTTTGAGCATTCCCATTCCAGTCCCTCAGTCAGTGCACGTATAACTTGACTCATGGTTGGCATTTGAGGCCTTTTGTGAATATCCAAGTCACCCAAGATGGGCCCTTGAGCTGCTGCCAGAATGACCCCCTGGAGGCTTGGGCTTAGGGCAGAGCATAAGAGCTGGAGACAGATTGCCAACAAGCACGCAGTCAGCACTCAGGAGCGGCAGTAATTGGGAAGCACAGGAAAATGGAAGAAGCAGTCAGTTCAGCTGGGAGGGAGATTATCAAGCTTCCTGGAGGCAAAGCAACTCATTAATTCACAACTGGCAGGTTGTTTCCTGGCAAAGGTTGATGTAAAGGGGAAACAAAATGTCTCTCCTCTATCAGCAGTCCAATAGCATTGAGAAAAGAAATGAATAGTCTCTTTATTTTCTCCTCTTCCCCCAACATTTACAAAGCCAGGGAGCTCTAGAGAAAGGTTGCATCAAAGTCTCCTCAGGTCGCAGTTCTTGGAAATTGAGTCCTGTCTTCATTTGGAGCCGCCCACTGGTTACCATGGCAACACAACATCTGCTACCCAACTGTGCTCCAGCGGTCATTGGTTTTGTCATCCACCAAGCTGTCTTTTGCCTGATGTGGTCCTCAGCAAAGGAATACTTATTCAAAAGGTAGGGTTATGGAGAGAAGGGAGGTTAAATCTGTGCAAACTGCAATTCTGATAAAGCAGGCTCTCTGCCTGTGGGCCATTAACTCTGCCAATCTTTGGATTAATGCTCTGTATCTGTTGATCTCAAATTCGACTGCACACCATCCTCCCAAATTTATTTTGTTGATTTTTTTCCTGAGAAGCATACGTTATTTATTAAAGCTTCTATAAGCCTATATATGTATGTGTATATATATATATATATATATATATAAATTCCACTCTTATTAGTCTTTTAAAAATTTTAATACACGTTTATTTTAACTGCTTGTCTCTCATTTTTTCTAACCCAAACCCATGGCCATCCAATTAATCCAAGATCAGTCTGGGAGTCAGCCTATGGGGTAGTGAACCTGCATCAAAGGGTTTTCAAGATACTGAATCTTGGGGTAGTGTACATTGCAACAAAGTGTTTTTCGAGATACTGAATCTTTACAGCAGCAGACAGCCTCACTTTTAGGCCATGGATCAGCTTGTGGGTTTGAACCTTTAACTTTCCACTTAGAAATCCAGTGTTTAACGCACTCTACTCCAGGAAATCTAGCCATTTTTTTCTATCCACACATTTTTAAAAAACTGAACAATATACAATATGATGCAGGCTTCCTTGCCTACCATTTTCTCCTATCCCTTCAGAAAGCAGATTTGCTCCATTTCTTCTTGTGAAAGAGCCTCAAAATGTAGGCAGTTGGCACAAGAAAAGATCCTGCTCATAGAGCAGGCTGAATTCCATTTAAAAAAACCTCCTCTCTAGGCTACTTCTGCTTATCATTAACTTTGAGAGAAGTACCACAAAGCTTTTCTGACATATTTGAAGGAGAATTTGAAAAATCGTGCAGCCATTAGTTTGCCATGTGGTTGCCAGTTAATGTTTTTAAGATGGTCACAGAAGAATGCATGCACAGCTGGTCTCAGGAAAAATGCTTATACAGCTTACCAAGTTAGCTCAAAAAACAAAGATCTATGTTAAAAAACCAGATAACCATGTAAAATTTCAACTTATAACCATATGTAACCCCTCCCTTCACTGTTGTTACATGTTTTCTCCCCACTTCTCTCAATAAAGGCTGCCAGATCAATGGATCCACAATGGAAAATTGTTAAACTAATGGGATTCATTCTGTTCCCTTGATAATACCCTAGGTTTTCATTTTAGCAGAGAGTCCAGTTTGCTGTTGGACAATCTGACTTTGTTTAACAGTTGCAATTCATTGCAAGACCTCTCAGAAATGAAGAGGTTTTCACTCTGGCAAAGAGAATGCAGAGTCTGGAACACTGATTCTACAATCACAATGATTAGTAATTCATTCAAAGAGACCAACTTGCCCCATTTTACCCAAGACTTTTCTGATCTTGGCATTGGAAAGCTCTATCCCAGTAAATGTTTCAGTCCTGGACAAACAAGGATGACTAGACACCATCTTTCCTCTCTGAATCCAGTTTTCTGATTGTTTTTAAAAATGAGATCAATAGTATGCTTCTCAAAGGTCCATTGTGGTTAGTGTTGGGTTAAATATGACTTGAGAGTGTGTATCAGAGCATAACTGTGCTCTGAAAGGTTTTCAGTGGCATGTTTATTCGAAAACAGGCTCTCAGGCCTTCCTTTGGAAGTGCTTTGTGTGGTGTGCTAGCCTGGGAAGACTAGTGAAACAAATTCATAAACACACATGTATATATAAGAGAGAGTTTTTTAGAAAGTGTAATTGTACATTAAGAAAGCATTCCAACCCAGTTCAAGTTCATAAGTCTGATATTAGCGCATATATCTGATACCAGTCTATAAAGTCTTCTTCAGACTCAAGAAACACATACAATGACACTGAATGCAAGATGACAACAAGTCAGCTGGGTAGAATGCCTTTGGACTCACTGGCATTGTAAACATCTCAGTGCTGCTAGGGGTCTCCAAGTGGCTTCACTGGCTTCAGAGCTCTGGTTGTATCCATGTGGCTTGTCAGGCTCAAGGCACTAGAGCAGCTCCATGTAGTTTCTCCTAAGGGATGTTCCACAGGAAGTAAGCCTTGTCAGTAGAGAGTCTCCAAGTGAGTGTTGTCAGTAGAAAGTTTCCAAGGAAGTGAACTGAGAGAGATAGTGTCTCTGCCTCCAAGAAGAAATTACCACATTTCCCAGAATTCTCAGGAGAAAGTCATGTCTACATAGAGGTCTCATTGGCTATCTCCAGATTGATAGGTTACACTTCACTCTTACATTCTTAATACTTAAATTGACACCATTATTAGAAGACTGACACAGGTGGACTCAAGCCCCCACCTTTCAGTTAGCAACTGAACAAACAGTGCTATCAAGTCAATTCCAACTCACCTTACATAGAATTTCCAAACCTTGTAAATCTATACTAGATGAACAGCCTCACCTTTCACCCATGGACTAAGTAATGGATTTGAACCACTGACATTGTGGTTAGCAGCCAGCATGAAAAGTTGAAGAGGTGGTATCTGACATCCTTTGTCTTCACAAGGGATAAGGAGAATCAAATTCAAAATGAGTTCAAGGTCAGTTTCTATGAGGTAGGAGTTCAATGTGCTTCCACCCTTCAACCTACTGGGCCAATTCTAACATCCATCATTCCTCCTAATGTAGTCTCCACTTCTATGCTGTCCCTGAAAATTAATTGCAGTGGCCATGGTGAACTCACATACCATACTCATGATTATGGGGTTTATCATTGAAGTTACAAGGTTGCAGTTCAGGATAAAAAAATACCCAGGATAAAAAAATACCCAGGATAAAAAAATACTCAAGATACAGTTCTTTGGTCAAGACAGCCTATACTTAGCCATCTACAGTGGCACCCTTATGTTTGGTCTTCACCTCTGTGCTGCTTGAGTAATTTTATGAACTCATTTAGTATGCTGATAAATTTCAGAAAGTCACTCCATGGCCATTAAAATAAGTCTCAGCTTTAAAGTGGCACAGTCTTAGCTCTGTAGCTCTATATATCTACAACTAGGTGTCTTGTGCTCCCTGAAGGAACTCACCTTTGTTTACTTTTTTGGTCTAGAAGCCCACATCTGTGTCTTGTGCTCTGACTCTTGCTGCTGCTGTCCCTCCTCCACTGCTTTGCTGAAGTCACAACTTTTGGTACTGGACCAAGAATGTCCAATGAGCAGGAATATCAGAGTACAAATCTCCTAAAAAGGGTCATTTAATATGCAGTAGGATGGCAAATTCCCATATTAGAGTTTAAAGTTTTTACAATCAAAACGATCTCTGTTAACTCTTACAACTGAATCATGTGATTTTTGTCTGTATCTCCCTCCACCTTTTCAATGCAGACCTACCAATAACACGACGAGTATGTGATAAGACCCTCTGCCTCCGTGAGCTGAACTTGACAGCCAATGACGGGTAAGATCAGGAACACTCTTTACCAACCTAAGACAGGCCATGGTTACATTAGAAGGCCATTGACCGATGACGGGTAAGGACTGAGTGTGTGTCCTGACAACCTAAGACAGGCGGAGTTCCCGGGAGGATATTACTTG
>PVJH01006978.1:0-96509 GCA_004026705.1 Nesogale talazaci
TTTTTAAAGGAGTACATAGAACATGCTATAAAAAGAAATTTCTCTGTGCAAATAATAAACATCATACCACTATATCTCAAGAAAAAAAAAGAATGATGGCAACGAATGTACAAATATGCTATATATAGTTGATATATGGATTGTTATAATAAGAGCTGAAAGAACCCCCAATAAAACGATTTTTTAAAAGAAATCTTTTTAAAAATCATTTTATTGGGGGCTCATACAACTCATCATGATCAATACATATGTTAACTGTATGCAGATCATATTTGCACATTTGTTGCCATCATCATTCTCAAACCATCCTCCTTCTACTTAGGCCTCCTTCTACTTAGGTATCCCATATTTCCCCTCTCACCCCCCTCCCCCATGAACCCTTAATAATTTACAAATTGTCATTATTTTGTCATATCGTACTCGGTCCAATGTGTCCCTTCACCCACATCCCTGTTGTCTGTACACCAGGGATGAAGTTATATGTAGATCCCTGCAACTGGTTCCCCCTTTCTACTCCACCCTTTCCCTACCCTCCCAGTATCAGCACTCTCAGCACTGATCCTGAAGGGATCATCTGTCCTGAATCCCCCATGTTTCTGGCTCCTATCCATACCAGTGTACATCCCCTGGTCTAGCTGGATTTGTCAGGTAGAATTGGGATCATGATAGTGGGGGAAGGAAGCATTTGAGAACTAGAGGAAAGTTTCATATTTCATTGTTGCTACACTGTACCTTGACTGGCTCGTCTCTTCCCTGAGACCCCTCTGTACGGGAATGTGTCGCTTCACCGATTGCTGGGCTTTGGGTCCCCAATCTGTACTCCCCCTCATTTATAGTGATGTAATTTTTAGTTCTTTGATGCCTAATACCTGATCCCTTTGACACCTCGTGGCAGACAGGCTGGTGTGCTTCTTCCATGTGGGCTGTGTTGTTTCTGAGCTAGATGGCTTGTTTACTTTCAAGTCTTTATGACCCCAAACATTATATCTTTTGATAACCGGGCACTATCAACTTACTTCACCACATTTGCTTATACACACATTTGTCGTCAGTAATCATATCAGGAAGGTGGGCACTCAATGTTATGATTTTCAGTTCTATGAAGCCTGATTACTGATACTTTAAAGAGAAATCCTGATTAACACTCTGACCTCCTGGAATGAACTTCAAATGCACTATATGCCTCACATCAAAAAAACAAATGAGCATCATCTTGATCTTTGATTGCACTTAATGAGCTTATTTTGGGCAAGGTGGTGATGACGTCTTCTATAGTCTTGACTGATGTTTACTTTCAGGGTCATAAAAATAGCACCATGACATGGAAAAAATTATAAATTATCAAGGGTTCATAAGGGAGGGAGGTGGGAAATGAGCTGATACCAAGGGCTCACGTAGAAAGAAAATGCTTTGAAAATGATCATGGCAACATATGTAAAAATGTGCTTGACACAATGAATGGATATATGGATTGTGATAAGAACTGTAGGAGTCCCCAATAAAATGATTTAAATAAATTTTAAAAAATAGCACCATTTCTTGTCACCTAGGAAAAAAGCTAGGTTGTTTCAGAGCTGCTATTTTAAAGCACAACATGCTTCCACTCAATGCTCTTTTTCCTTCTCAGTAAGAATCATACATAGCTTTTGTTAACTTGGATTTAAAGCAACTTTGTAGAGATTACCATTTACTGAATTCACTATTGACTCAGAATAATGACAAAAAAGCAAGTCCCTTAGGAATGAAAGAAATGCCTTTTAATTCTTGAATTCAATCACTACTCTGGACTAACTTAACACCTCGGGTAGAAGTTGGCAAACTACTATTTCCGTGCTATTAATCCACCCAAAGGAAACAGCTGTGCTGTGAAGGTCAGGCAGTAAATTACTAAATATTAAAGAAGTAAACAAAAGTTAAGGAGAAAGAAAAAAAAAGAATACAGTTAAGGAGAAAGATAAAATGAGAAAAAGTAGTTATATTCATTTTAAGTTGATATGACTTATCACTGTATATTTTTTTTTAACCACTGTATTTCAGTCTGTAAAAAGAAATGATTCTATCTTGGGTCAGGGAACAAATACTCATTTTCAAAAAAGATTCCAAGAGGATGTGAAAGGAAATTCATTTTTTAAATGTCTTTAATAACAACTACTAACATTTCCGGATCATTGTCAAGTCATCTGATTATCATAACACAGTGAGATTATATAGTAAATCCCATCTCGCGTTTATAAAAACTGAGTCTTAGAAAGGTGGTCTGGGCTGAGCCCCAGAGGCGTAGTGGTTGTGCGCGGGACTGCGGCCCACTGGGATGGAGGTTCAATTCCCGCTCCCAGAAGCAAAGGCTGGGCCTCCTACTCCCACCACCACGGCAGTGATGCCTTAAAAAAAAAAAGAAAGAAAGAAAGGTGGTCTGATTTTCCCAAAGACACTTAGCCAGCAGGTAGCAACAAGAGTCAAACCTATCATATTTCCTCAACTTAAAAATGCATCCCTTCTGGGCTGAGCACCGGTGGCGTGGTGTGTGCACGGGACTGTGGCCCACTGGGATGGAGGTTCAATTCCAGCGGTGGGGCTGGGCCTCCTACTCCCACCACCAAAGAGCAGTGATGCCACCCCCCCAAAAAAAAATGCATCCCTTCTAACTTCCCATCGTTTTACCATTTGTGAGTCATGAAAGTGTTACAATTTTTGCATGACCAGTGTAGTATTCCTTCTGACTTTTCTTAGAGCTCTTGAGTGAATGGTGAGTTATATATTGATCCTGACCCCAACTTTTAGCCAAGAATAACCCAGCAGGCGTATAAAGTGAGCAATGCAATAACACCAGGGATGTATGAAGTCCTTAAAACAATCAACCACTTGACACCCATTAGAATGGCTGTAAGAAAGAAGATAGACCATACTAAGTGCTTTTAAAATATACAGAAACTGGAACCTTTATTTTTGCTGGTGGAAATGTAAAATGGTGTAGTCATTTTGTAAAATAATCTTATAATTTCTTAGAAATTTAAGCACATGCATGCACATACACAACTATATGATCCCTAGGATGGGGGGGGGGGTGCCAGAGCGGACATATAAAGGACAAGAAGATTCACAAAAATTAATTTAGCTTGAGTTTAAAGTCTAACCTTTGCTTAAACTGTAGCTATTCTAAATTATTAGTATAATAGAAATAAATTTAAATACACTTCTCCCTCATATTTGACAAAGATATTAAGAAAGAAGAAAAATGTTAAGAAAGTAGAGCTTTTCTTGCAAATGGGAAAGCTAATCTTTTTATTTCAAAAGAAAGAGAGGTTCCGTAAGGGCAAGGGTCATTATATGACAGCACGCTGGGTTTTCTGGGTAAGACCCTGATCAATAAACACAATTCCACGATGCCCCACCTCAAAAAAAGAAAAAAAGAAAACAGTGTGGGTAACTTTTAGTCTCAAGTGAATCTCTCTATCAATCACAAAAGACTTTGCAAAATGCAACAGAGCAAATAAAGAGTATATGAGGTATATCAGAATAAATCCAGTATGGATTCTGAGTAAATGTACAAAAATGAAAGTATAAAAGTATTCAAAGAAAATATTAATTTCTTTATAAGTTTGGAATGCAGAAGACCCAAAGCTAAAGAAGTAAGTCTCAAAAATTTAATCACACAAGGGGGGATGTGAGTGCACACAAAATTTTATAAGTAAAATCATAAGTAAATAAGTGATAAATTAGAAATGGCTCATCTCCCCAAATAAGGAGAAGGCTAGAAAGAAAGAAAAAGGTCAACAGAAAAATAAGCAAGGAACACAAATACCTCCAAAAAAGGAGAAGAAAACATACATCACATCAGTCTTAAAAGACATAAAGAGATGCTCAAGTCAACAATGAAACATAAATTCTTATGTGTCTAAATGCTAAGAAATCCAAGTGCAAAACTTTCAAATGGTGAAGATGGAGAAAACATACTGTCTGCCATACAGTGCTCTTGGGAGAAGGGTGAAAAGTATTCAGCAAATATTTTGATGCTGGATCTGTTTAACATATGCTTTTCAAGTGTTTACTATACATAGATACTTCCAGGTATTTAAAAACAATTAATAACTACTTCCTTTAACAGAATTGGAAGGGAAAGGGGAAGAAGACAGGATGAAAATAACTCTCACACAAAAATAAATAAAAACCCCAGTAATGTAAGGTAGCTCTGACCAATCACAATGGAAGCTTGCATGAGTCATTCTGTTCTGGTCTTCCCCCTATTCATGCTCCTTGTGCAACCCCAAACAATAGCAGCAAAATGATTTATATTCTCTTTCTTCTTTATGCTATAGTGAATGTGTGAGGCCAAGTGGTTTTTGTAAAATGCACTCTTTGTCTAAGAATGGTTTAGTGGCAAAATTGTAATACATGCGACACTGAGTTTCCAACAGCTCATTTTAGATATCTAAATGCTCCTCAGCATTAGGTAGGAGTCTAAGATCCTGAAAAGGCAAAGGAAACAAGCACAATAATAAAAACCACAACAGGGCTGAGCCCCGGTGGCGTAGTGGTTGTGCGCGGGACTGCGGCCCACTGGGACGGAGGTTCAATTCCAGCAGTGGGGCTGGGCCTCCTACTCCCACCACCGGAGAGCAGTGATGCCCAAAAAAATTTTAAAAAAAAAAAATTAAAAAAAAAACACAACAAAACATGGAGATAGTAAGTTGACTAACAAGCATTTTTGTTTAAAGAAAGTACATATTCCATAGCAATATTTCACATGCTAGTATCTGTTCATAATTCTCCAGTGGATAAGCTGTCTTTTTGTTTTTGTTTTTGGGCATCACTGCCTTCTGGTGGTGGGAGTAGGAGGCCCTGCCCCACTGCTGGAATTGAACCTCCATCCCAGTGGGCCGCAGTCCCGCGCACAACCACTACGCCACCGGGGCTCAGCCCTAAGCTGGCTCTTTGTAACAACTACAGAAACCATTTATAGCTAGTGAAATGAAAGCTACAAAAACAGAGCGAAATTTGTAAGAGTTTGAAAATCTTATCTAGAATATATACAATAAAAGTAGCTGCCCAAGACGTCAGTCTGGATGCTATAACAAGTCAAATCTTAATCTGTATCCCTAAAGAATAAATCCTTCAACCATAACAGCTTTCCAATAGCCGTGCAATATTAGTGGATAACCCTTACATACTTTCCCTGAGGTAATATCAGTGCATAACACTGGGAATTAGGAAAAAACTTGATTTCCTCTTTGGCTGCAAACAACACTGAATTGTTCTGTGTTTTTTGCTGCCCCTTCCTTCCATGTTTTTTTTCTTCTATTCAACGAACATTGAAAATAAGGCTGTGTTAATCTAGGATCTGCAGGTTCTCCTATTTTAACTCAATAGCATGTATCAGGGGAATTCCCCCACACACCACAGACCAAATCTGGCTCAAGGCTACTTTTAGTAAATAAAGTTTCAAAGCTATGCTTATTGGCTCACATATTGTCCATGACTGTTTTCACATGACAGCTGCAGCTGCATGTTCAATATAAAGGTTGCAAGTTACACAAGACCTAAAATGTTCATTAGCATCTAGACAGTATTAGTTTCCTTGTGGCTAATTTAACAAATAACTACCATTAAGTTGGCTTAAAACAATAGGCATTTCTTCTCTTCCAATTCTGGAGGCCACAAACCTGAAATCCAGAGGTCAGCAGGGCCGTGCTCCTGCGAAGATTCTGGGAAAGAATCCGTCCTGGCCTCTTCCTAGCTTCTGCTGCTTACTGGCAACCACCCCATAGGACACCCTCCCCCTGAAGGTCTGTGTCAAAGTGACCCCTTTTTATTAGGACACTACTCATACTAGATTTCATGCCGACCCTCCTCCAGGCATATTATTTACTTTGATTCCATCTGCAAAAACCCTGTATCCAAATAAGGTCGTATTCTCAAGTTCCTCATGGGCATGTCCTTCACCCCCATACATGGACCTTTACAGAAGTGGGCTTACCCTCTAAAGATATCCACTGCATTCATGAGAGACATACATCTTATCATATTTTCTAAAAGACTGAAAGGGATGATCAGATTGAGAAAGGCTCTAAATAAAAATCCATAATATCCATTTCCTTTTCAAAACTTTACAGTTTTTAGGTGTGTTGCTTTGCTTTTTAAACTTCAGGTTTTGATGGCGACTTCGAGGTAGTAACACCCACGAAACAATGCAAATGGTGCATCTGAAATGACCATATTGAGCTACCACAAATAAAGTAGTGAAATCGGCATGTGATTGTAGGTTTAACGTGCAATGTACACATCATTGTGCTTTGTAGTGTTTCTATTCAGGCCACAACTTTCAATTTTCCGATGGAAACAGTCAAATTAAAGAGAAACATTCCATAGGAGTCGTGAACCTCTTAAACACATGGTGGTGTTCTGGTTTGTATTTTGGATAAGCCAAAATGTTCCGTCATGCCAGAGACATTTTCAAGATGTTTGGGGGTAGCACACACCTCAGCTACATCCAACTATAACTTCTTGTTGAACAAAGCTACTTATTCGAACCACAAATACACAACTAGTCAGCTCACTCTTTGTTCTTCTTTTCTCAACCTGTTTGTTGGGCCACCAAACCCAGAGACTTGGGAATCACCTTAAGTCTTCCCCCCATCATCTTCACACTAAATCAATCACCAAGTGTTACTACTGGTACCCTCTGTTTCTACTTCATCTCTCTCACCACTGTTGCAGTTGAGAACACAATGGGTTGGGTTTTTTAAGGGTGGGAGTGGTGGTATTTGTCTAGACTAACACTAGTCTCCTAACTGGTGTTTCTGCATCCAGTTATGACCTTTTTATGTCTATGATTCACATGCTCTAGTGGTAGAAATGACTTCAGAAAGTCTTGCAATGCGAAAAAAAAAAAAAAAGTCCTGCAATGCAACTGCACTTAACAAGCAGAAAGGGGAGGTGGGAGGCCAGTCAATCAGAAGGAACAGCATAAACTTACACCTTGGAGGAGTGGAAGGGAGTCTTGGGTGTGCAGTCAATTGTGTGCTGTCCTGTCAGCCAGGACCAGTTTGAAACCACCTGCTGCTTCACAGGAGAAAGATGAGGCTTTCTGCTGCTGTAGAGTGCTAGGCCCGCAAACAAAGGGACAGAGCTCTACTCTGCCCAATAGGGTGATGCTGAATTGAAATCAGCTCACTGACAGTGTGTTTGATTTTGATTGGTTGGTAATATGGAAACAGGCAGGTCAGGATGGCTAGAAAACTCTTTGTGGATATGTGACGAGCAATATAGTGGAAAAAGTATAATACAGGGTGAGCTTAAAGAACTTTTGTAAGTTTCAAAACATAATTCTGTTTCCTGCTGATTTTCGAATGCCAAGTCAATCAAGAATACAGCTCTGAACGAATCACTTATGCAATAAATACTGAACAAATCATGTTTATATTCATTGCAAGTGCCATGATTCTCAATGCAGTGATTGTTGAATGACAGTTATTTCATAAATCATGTCCTGAAATACACAGAGTTCTTAGAATCAGAACTATAACTATCCCCTTTTCTTTAAAAAAATCTCACCTCAAAAGTCACTCGTTCCATGGATCTTTCCCTACTAATTGAACATTATCTACATTTTTCTTTTTTTGTTGTTTTTTTGGGGGGGCATCACTGCTCTCCGGTGGTGGGAGTAGGAGGCCCAGCCTTTGCTCTGTGGAGCTGGAATTGAACCTCCGTCCCAGTGGGCCGCAGTTCCGCGCACAACCACTTCGCCACCGGGGCTCAGCCCTCATTGTCTACATTTTTATAGCTTCTCACAACCCTCTCTTCTCTTGGCTCAGACTCTTTTTTTCATAGTGACTGTCAAATCATCATGTTGACCATCTGTAAATTCTATAGCCTAGGCTTTATCTCAATTGTGAATACTTTTAATTCATAAGGTTATCTCACTTACTTATGCCCTGAGCAGCCAAAATGAACTGTTCTACAACAGAGAAGAAAGGGGACTGGGAAGGCAAACCTCCTCTGTATTTTGTAGCTTTAGCCAGAAGCGATGAAGAAGGAACCTGAGAGTTCTAATAATGGGAGCGGGTACCACCTTTGGTTGTAGTGTTATTTCCCATTCCTAAGGGTCAGTTGTGTGCACCTTCCTGTATTTAAAACAATTTTCTAATGATGCGATGAAATTCTAAAACAAGCAACGGAAAGGTTCCAGAAGCAGTAGACAAATGTTTCCGGAATGATAGAAGTACTAGCTAATGTCGGGTTTGGGAGTAGGGAAAAACAGACACAGTCAGTGTTGATATGGCCACTCACCTGTCGAATGGACATGGTACAGAGAATATACAGGAAAATGAAGGAACAGTCTGTGGTATCGTCCCCCAGCAGGTTTCGATGAGAGAGTCCTTGGATGTAGGAGAGTGGGGTGAAGGGGAGCTTTGCCACCACCCGACCATCAAATCTAAAAAGGAAAAAACAAATCGTTGTTATTTTTGGAAGATTGACAGGCTTACTTCCAGAGAAGAATCTGGGCCTAAAATAGAGCTTAAATCTCTTGATCTCAGAAGGAAAAAAAGAAAAAAGTTAATATGCTATAAAGAGATCTAAAGTAAAAGGAAGGGCCCAGTTATTCCCATCAATCTTTTTATAAACTGGTGACACTTGTTTTTCTTTGGTATCAGGGCACACTTACCTTCTAAAATATTACAGGAGTCCCTAAAAGGCTTTCCCTTACTTGAGTTTATCAATCTTTAGCATATTTGAAATTAAGACTATGAAATATTAAAACACTAATTTAATTTTTAAGTAGCAGGGAGAGAGGCATGGTTTTGAATAGCTTTTTATTTTTTTGCCACCAATATTCAACTTTTAAATTACATAATCATATTTTTATAAGAAAATTTAAGGCGAACCAGTCAAGGGACCAAGAGTAAATTTTGTTTGATGATCTCGTTAATATTATCTGTTCAGCAGACCAAGGATATTAGTTAAGAGCATGGTGTCTAGAGTTCAAAGCTCTTTAATGTTTAATAAAAAAAAACTTCTTAAAGCTGCTTTGGCATTCATTCTGTTACAATGTCATACCATCATAAAGTCTCTGGGAAACTCCACCAGGTATTCATAATAGAATGAGAGTAAAAAGGATAAATAACATTTTAAATTACTTTGAAAATAGTTTTGACCTTAACACATTCTGAAAGGGTCTCAGAGATCCTCAGCGATCTCCAAGATACACTTACCCTTCTAAAACACTATCAGTGAGGATGTGATAGGCTACTCTCTGCTGAGCAGGAATTAGGGAAATATACTGTAGTGATTGAAAAAACAAACTATTTAATGGTATCCACGGTGTGGTCTAAATTTTTTTTTTTTTTAGTTTTTTGGGCATCACTGCCCTCTGGTGGTGGGAGTAGGAGGCCCAGCCTTTGCTCCGTAGAGCTGGAATTGAACCTCCATCCCAGTGGGCCGCAGTCCTAAGCACAACCACTACGCCACCAGGGCTCAGCCTGGTCTAAATTTTTGTAAAACAAGAGCAAAGGGAAAAACTAGAAGAAAACATGCATCAGTGTCTATGTTTAGATGCTAGGAAGATAAGCATCTAAAAATACTTTTCTATGAATAAGTTGTATAATCAGACTGATGAAAATAAGATAAAGTTAATGCAATTATGAGCAGGGATACAAATTGAAACTATAATATTACAGACAAATATGCCTGTATCAGCTAAATTACTATATAAATAAAGCCTTGAATTCCAATTAAAACAGAAAAGTCCCTCTTTGGAAGGCACTTAGTAATGAGTAGGTTTCTAAGAGGAAAAAGTAGAAAGGGAGGCAGGAGCACATCTTTTTTTTTTTTCTTTTTGGGCATCACTGCCCTCTGGTGGGAGTGGGAGGCCCAGACTTGCTCCTGGAGAGCTGTTGCTGGATTTGAACTGCCAAGCCAGTGGGCCGTAGACCTGCACTCAACCACTATGTCATCGGGGCTCAACCCTGGAGCACATCTTTTTTCTACAGCAAAAAATAAATAAAAACAAAAACTCTAAATATCCAGCTCAATCACTGTGGTTCTTAAAAGCTTCTTGTTCTACTATACTCTAAATAATATTAAAACTGACAGAATTTAACATGTTTTGTTCCTATGATTTCCACTTAATTCTTCATGTCTTCCTAGCAGCTCAAAAATGAGGAATTTATATTTAACAATATATATTTAAAGATCTATTTGTGGTAAACAATGTCATTCTTTCCTTTCTACAAATGTCAAATAGGAAAAACAAAACCCCATTTGCTACTTACCAAAGTGGGATATAGAACAATGTCTTTATGGGTTGTTATGCTAGGTAACTTTACTGTCCTCTGGTACTACAGTCTTGACCCTATATACAGGTCCAGTGACTTTCCCTCAAAGGATTTGGTGATGGCTAAAGCCTTTTCATAGTTTTGTCTTCTGTATGTCTACTAGGTTCATGGATATACTGGTAACACACACACACACACACACAGATATATCCTCTGTCATGCTTATAAATAGTAAGGAGGGTAGTCTACATAGTTTACATATAGTTCAGTTTAGTGAACAGCAGTTGGGATTTTAAATGCTTGAGAGAGACCATCTCCTGTGTAACTATGGGTCTCTCTCTGTCCAGCGTGAAGGATAGATATATCAAGGATACATGGAAGTGATCTAAGAGATGGGTGGAACACATAAACACCAGCTTTGATGACTCTGACACCGGAAGGCTAAAAGGGACTCAGCTACACTGCTGAGCATTCTGAAAAGACTGCATCAGGAGATTGTTGTTAATATGGCCTGAAAATGTGGAACAAAACTCAAAACAGCCAAAAGACCAGATGTACTGTCTAAACAATATGGCCTGGAACTAAACTAAACTCCAGAGCTCAACTTCTAGCCAAATAATGGACAGGACTCTTGAGTGAACACTAACATCAGGGATGTGTAACGCCTTCAGTCACATCAAAAGGGCAGCTTCTGGCCGTGATGGGCAGGAAGGGAAAAGATAGAAGGCCAAATGGAAAAAGCAAAGACAAGAAGCGGAAAGAGTGCTGTTACTTTGTAGGGATTGCAATCGATGTTACCAATCAAGATGTGCACATATGAACTGTTAAATAAAAACCAATCTGCAATGCTACCTTCCACTCAAATCTAAATTAACTTTATTTTTTTTTAAAGGGAAAGCAAAATTAATTTTTTCTGGGAGGGAAAGTACTTAATTAAATGAAGATAAATGTTAATATTCATAAAAAGAATTAAGTAAAATTTGTCCCAATATTTTTTATCATAGTCTCTACACAGTACACTGTTCTAGGTCTGTCACATGACTGCCTATAGAGTGAACTTGTGAGTCAATGATGCTTATTTATCTTTCTGTAACGCTAGCACACACATTCAACAAATTCATACCTTAGAGTCATTTTATTTCCTGAAATTTCCAACTAGATACTGTAATAAAAAAAGCAACTTTTCATATCTCATGGGTTATTCAATTAACAATGAAGTCTCACATCAGTTTTTCAGACTTCCAAAGGTTCTTACTGTATTCTAGAGGATGAGAAGTTTGTCACATAAGAAATACTTGAGTCCCGGGCTGAGCCCCGGTGGCGTAGTGCTTGTGCGCGGGACTGCGGCCCACTGGGATGGAGGTTCGATTCCAGCTCCACGGAGCAAAGGCTGGGCCTCCTACTCCCACCACCTGAGGGCAGTGATGCCCCCCCCCCAAAAAAACAAAAAAACAAAGAAATACTTGAGTCCCTTCTGAGTGAAAAGGCTAGGATGAAAAGAAAAAACCCAGTGGAAGATGGCTTCATTATAGCTATATTAGTTCTGTTAGTGCTGATGGATACACTTATTTTCGGTAATTACAGAGGGGAGAAACACACTATTAAAGAATTAGAAGCATAGGAAAGCATATTTTGACCTATATAATACAATTACTTTAAACTCCTAAAAGCTATTCAATGAAAAGTATGAATTAGCTCAGAAACCATTATGTTTTTCATGTTGGGAGTAATTATTAGAGGATAAGAAATTACCTGCTAAGCATATGATTAAAAACATTTCTTTTTTTTTTTCATAGGCATCACTGCCCTCTGGTGGTGAGAGTAGGAGGCCCAGCCTTTGTTCCTGTGGAGCTGGAATTGAACCTCCATCCCAGTGGGCCGCAGTTCTGTGCACAACCACTATGCCACCGGGGCTCAGCCCAAAAAACATTTCTTAAAAAAGAACGAAAACATTTCTTTACTAAGAGAGACTTTCTGTGTTAAGTGACTTTTCAGAGCTCTTCTAATTCTAACATTCTATTATATTAGTTTTATAAAAACAATTCAAGAAGAAAAGCCAAAGAGATATAGGCAGTACCTCCATTTCTTCTGACAATTTGGAACTCAAATCCTTACCTTAGTTAAATCTTAGGCTTTTTTTTTTTTAAGGCATCACTGCCCTCAGGTGGTGGGAGTAGGAGGCCCAGCCTTTGCTCCTGGGAGCCGGAATTGAACCTCCAACCCAGTGGGTTGCAGTCCCGCGCACAACCACTACGCCACCGGGGCTCAGCCCAAATCTTAGGCTTTTAAAAAAAGCATCTGCCAGTTTCCAATGATGATTTTTATGCTAAACAGAAATTTAGAGATTACCTATTTCAATCAATGACAAATGATCAAACTGAAATGTAGGGAACTTAAAGACTAAATAATAAGTTTTTTTCAGTGAAGTCAAAATATGTATCAGAATTCTTATTTCATCTGGCAGTTTCCAAAAATAGAAACAAAGCCCTTAGGTTGCTGGCAACCTACAAGACACAATATTAATTTTTTAATGAAAAGAACTCAAATATTGGAACATTTAAATATAGAGTAATACACACTATATAAACCTTCACCTATGTTGGTCAATTAAACAAAACAAGCAAATTAAAAGCTACTATTAGTCAATACTCTTGAGTAAGAAATTAAAAAAAAATACACTTAAAAACAGAAGTTTTTTTTCTTTCTGTCAGTAGTTTCTTTTACAAGAAAAGGCATAATAATAAAAATTCACACATCATTTTCCTCCTGATACCCCTATTGGACTTCTAAAGTATAGAAGACTTAGAACAGTAAAAATTAAAGCAAACAAAAACCTCGAAAGATAATATTCTCTTGCATTGATGGAACTGCGTAATTTAATCACTTTCCTTCTAGGAACCGCTACTAAAATTCTCCAGCACTGCCTCTGTGTCTAACCAGAGTAAATCTTTGTCTTGGTAAAAAAACAAAAATCTAATTCTGGTAACATATAGATGGGAGGACAGATGGATGACTAAATTTACATAGGTGGAATGAACAGCAACTATTACTTGATGAAAACAAGTATCAGGTAACTTATGTCTAGAATTGGGAGAAATACGGGGCTTTCCACTCCCCAAAATGTTACTGTCTTGGAAACCCGCAGGACCCCTTCCAGCCTCTCCTATAAGGTCCCCGAGTTAGAAGTGACTTGCGGTACTGAGGGAGTGCTTAGAATTAACTGTAGCACAGGCTAAAAAGAAGGAACAAGGAGAGGGAAGGAAATAATCAAGGTTTCAATTTAAGGTAACAGAGAGTTGGAGATCGTGTAGGGAACATAATGGGTTCCAGGTGAGTCTCCATAATAAACCAAGAACAGGAAAGCCTGTTCAAGGCCCAGAGGCAGGCCATAGTCTAGAATCCAAGAAAAAGGTAAAATAGAAACGAGGGAGTGAGTCACTGCTACAGAATTACTCCTTTTAAATTTTTTTAAAAAGATGTCTGTAATGAATCTTTTACCGACTACAAATGTCCTACACTAAGAACAGCATGTAACAGTAGATCAATCTACTTTACCCGATAGCAATAAACATATTGGGCAAGACAATTTTCTTTCATGATTCACTATGTTAGAAGCGCACGCGCACACACACACACACACACGCAGGCTTTCAAAGTGAATAAACATTTAAAAATCAAATAGTTGAACTATATTCATGTAGCATACTTACGGAAAATTTAAAATCTGGAAGAAAAACCAAAGGATAAAAAGCAGATGAGATATGACATAAGCCACATGTGTTAAATATCAGCTAATAATAAAAAAATACCAAGCAAGGATGGAGATGAAAGGATGAGAAACTGATATCAAGGGTCCAAGTGGAAAGGCGGATATTTGGAGACTGATAGGAGCAGCTGGCACGTGAAGGTGCTTGGCACAGTATATGTATCTATGTATTGTGAAAAGTGATGTATGAGCCCCCAATGGTAGAATGAAAGGGAAAAATTTAAACAACAACAAAAAAACCCAAAAAAGAGCAAATGAAAATGATTACCGACTCATCAGTTAAAATCAATCAATTATTACAATTTGAGGTTGTGTGATTACATCATTTTAATGAAATATATTAACTTAGTAACTAAACCACCTACAGATTCAAAACAGAACTGTACAATTCTAGTTTTAACTGTCACAGAAAAGTATGGATAAGGGAAATTACAAATATTATGTCATAAACGAACGTTGGCATCTTGAAAACTAGTAGATGTGACTTGAAATTTTCAATTCACGTTTCAAATGAATCAACTGGACCCTTCCTTCAGAACAGTACAGATCGTGCCGGAGGGGCGGGAGTGCACTTGCACGGTCATGAATCACCTAACCAACGGCCTCCCACCCCTACCGCCCACAGTCGGCCTTTGCCTTTGGTTCTCCTGCCAGACAGTCCTCAGAATTTTCCAAGTAATTTAGGCTCCTCTTTTTTAATCCAAAATCTTAAAACCACACTGTGGATTTGTGCTAATAGACTGCCTAGAGCAGGGGTCGGCAAACTCTTGAGACCAAAGGGCCAATCCCGCCCCTCCTAACAACCTTAAAATCACTCAAGAGCCTGAAAGATGTTTTTCCAAGTAAATGAAATCACCGTGAACTGACATAATCACCGGCGAAGGCTTTCCGTGTGACTTCAGAGCTGCCCACTCACACTGAAAGAGCCGCAGATGGCTCACGAACCAGTTTGCCGACCACTGGCCTAGCCCAAAAGACCACTTGGTAGTTTGATATCAACTAACCTCCACACCACTTGTGGCCCAATGTGCCATTACAGTGGGGTTCTGTGGCTGTAATCTTTATAGGAGCAGGTGGCTTCATCTTTCAGAGGGCTGGTGGGTTTGAACCGTTGAACCTTCAGTTAACTGTCCATCAACTGAAAGTGCCAGCACGGCTCAGGGTCTCAGGAAGTGAAAGCTCTGAGAGCCCCCGTTTCCATGTCCCTTTGGAGTATGGAAGCTTTGCATATGGAACCCTCCCAGATCTTGCCGAGTTTCTTTTCCTTATGGTGACCCCGCTTTGTACCCTTTGTTATATTAAATCTGTAACAGAAAGTACAAAGCGTTCTTGAGTTGTGAGTTGTGCCAGTGAACCCCACTGCGTGGTAGGAGTCAGCAAAAGTGAAAACTGAGGGTGCCCACAGGAGGCCGACGGTGGGAACCCCCCCATTTGCAGGCAGCAGATCAAAAATAAAGGTTATCATGTGGACTCTCCAGCTTGCTTTTGGCAACTGCCTATTTGGGAGCCTGGAGAAGAGTGTCCTTTATCTTTATTTCTAAAATTTTTTATTATGATTTGGGTGAAAGTTTATAAAACAAATTGGTCTTCCACCCGACAAGTCGCACACATTTTGTTTTGCGACATTGGTTGCAATCCCCACATTATCCCGACCCATGTTGTGCTGCCATCCCCTTACTGTATATTCTATCTCTACCTACATCCAACTTACTACACTTCTACCCTCTAATTAGGGATCGACTCTCCCTCACATTTCATCAGTCTTTCTATGCTTTCTTTTTTTAAACAGTTTTACTGACACTCCATCCACCTAGACATACAATTCAAGAGTTCAGTCATATCAAGGAGAGTTGTACAATCATTACTACAATCAATTTTAGAACATTTTCTTCTTGCTTGTACTCACTGTTCTTGATGTAACTATTTCTAATTGTGGCAAAAACACACACAACAAAACATTCTCCAATTCAACAACTTCTACCTGTACAGTTCAGTGCCACTGATTATACTATTTGTGTTGTACAACCATTATTGATAGCCTTTTCTAAAATATTCCATCACCATTAACATAAACTCAATGCCCCCTAAGCTAAAATTCTTCCTTCTTCATCCATGGTAACCATTGGTTAACTTTGATTTATTCTTTAATAGATTTTTTATATAAAATTCATATATCATACACTTTCAAAGTTTAATCATGTCTAAAAAGAGTTGTATATACATAAAAAAGGAATTTCATGTACTAAACAGTGCATTGGAGAGACGAGTATACAAGATCAAAGGCGTAAATCTGACTTGCACAGTTAAAAATTTGCTAGTTGATCCCCCTCCCTCTAAGGCATGCTGGATCTGATCTGGTAGTCAACAGTCTCTGTAGTTTTTGTTATGTTTTATTCGTTCATGTTAGGATGATCTCGGATGTGTTATGTCATAGAAGGTCAACCTCTCCAAGTTGTGTGACATGTTTTCTGGTTTCTGTTATATGAAACTCAGGATTGATAACCTATAGAGACAGCAAGTAGAACAAGGGTTTCAGAGGGCAGGGGGGATAATGGAAAGGGGAGTGTCAAAAAAGGGAGATGATGTCAAGGAGTTCAGGAAGAAAAAGAATGCCTGCAAACTGTGCTGCTGATTGTATACTTCGGCTTGACGTGATGGAATAAGATATACATTAACTGGCTGAGCCCTGGTGGCGCAGTGGTTGTGTGCAGGACTGCAGCCCACAGGGTTGATGGTTCAAATGCAGCAGCAGCTCTCCAGGAGCAAGGCTGGACTTCCTACTCCCAACAAGGCAGTGATGCCACAAAAAAAAAATTTTTTTTTAAAGATATACATTAATTCCCAATTAATAATAAAAAATATTTAAAAAATAATATACTTCATCACAATCAGTTCTAATGCTCCCTCCCCATTCCTGCATTCAATGTTTGTGTATAAAACCTTATTTAACTTTTTTTTGGGGTGGGGGTTAATAACTGCCCTGGTGGTGAGAGCAGGAGGCCCAGCTTTGCTCCTGGAGAGCTGCAGCTGGATTTGAACCTTCAACCCAGTGGGCCGCAGTTCCGCGCACAACCACTACGCCACCGGGGCTCAGCCCTTTAACTTTTTACAGTAGTGATTTCATTCAATATTTGTTCTTTTGTGATTTACTAATTTCGTTTTTTTTTGTTTGTTTGTTTGTTTGTTTGGGGGCATCACTGCTCTCTGGTGGTGGGAGTAGGAGGTGATTGATTAATTTCACTTAGTATAATGTTCTCTAGGTTCAAGCATGCTATCAGATGTTTCATAGATTCACTGTTATTCTTTGTGTAACATCATAATTGACTAGAAATAAATACCATAGTTTATTCATTCATCTGTTGATAGGAACTTGGATTGCTTCCATCATTGTGCTCTTATGAATAATGCAGCTATGAAAATGGGGGTCTAAAGAATTTTAAAAGAAAACAGGCAGGGGGGCTGAGCCCCGGTGGTGTAGTGGTTGAGTGCAGGACTTTGGCCCACTGGCTTGGTGGTTCAAATCCAGCAGCAGCTCTCTAGGAGCAAGGCTGGGCCTCCCAGTCCCACCAGAGGGCAGTGATGCCCCCCCCCCCAAAAGAAGAAAAAAACCCAGGTGTGTAGATAAAGACAGTACAGTGTCACTTTAACATTTGAGCTGTGCCCTAGGTCTAGGTAGGCAGGACAGAGAGAAGGAATAGCTTGAGGGCAACAGGAATCAGGGACGGCTGAGAAACAGAAAAATGAAGATTTGGTTGGTCTTCACAATTTAGGGACTGGATTTATACTGACTCTTACCCATGAAACACTTATAAGCATTTTTACTTATGTAACAAACAGATGTGGCTGATCCTGAGTCCTAGGGCCATAGAAACTAATATACATACACTATGAAGGAGCTGGGACTTATTAGAGGTAGGTCAAGAAGACATCATGAGAGATTCCATGGAGGGTGAAAACCTTGATATTGATTTTTATTAACCAAAGCATGTTCACCTACTGTTAGAAATAAAGTGTGAAATAAATAAGTATACAATAAACAAGGTTTGTAGCCAAGAAGGACACTTCAGCACGAAGTGAATCAGAATGTAGGCAGGGCAAACCCAGGAGTCACCCCGTCTGTAAGCTCCTTTACTCAGCTCACTGCTTACTAGTAAGCATTTAGCAGACGGTGAAAGAGAAGACCCTGCAGGAGGCAGGGGGAGAACAGACGCTGAAGGAGAGTCTGGTAAAAAGAAAGGGAAGAGGGAGGGAAGGATGAAGAGGGGGGCATTCTGATGTGTGTGGGACGACTCAGGTTAGCTTTGGAATTTGGATAGTTTCCCAGTCGCTATCAAAAGCAGTTTCATAATTATTCAGGTCTGCTACATGTTAGTTTAGACAACAGTAACTCCCTTTATCATTAAATCAAATTATACTCATTAAGGGTATTTTAAGAATCAAAACATATTTACATGACTACCTTCATTTAAGGTAGTATGCTAATAAGCAACTTAAGAACCAATGCCACCCGTCTCTCAAATTTACTACCACTGAGTCAATTCTAACTCATAATGACCCGAGAGGGCAAAGTTGAACTGTCCCTTTGGGTTTCTGAGGCTGCAAATCTTTCAGACGCAGACTGGTCTCAACCCACCACCTTGTAGTCAGCAGCCCCACTCATAACCCACGATGCCACCAGGGCTCTGCCTTCAAAAGGAGGGAGCACCTTCAATTCCTTTTACAGGCTGTAAACAAGAAAGAAAGAGACCCTGGCGATGTTGTGGGATAAAGACTGGGCTACTAACTGCAGGATCAGCACTTTGTCCGCCCCAGAGAGAGATGAAGTTGTCTGTCCCGTGTAGATTTACAGTCTTGGAAACCCTATAGAGGGTGTCTGTGGAATCGACTCAAGGGCAATGGATTTGGCTTTATCATGTTTAAAATGAGTCTGGTGTTACAGTACCTGGTGGTACAGTCCTAGTTCAGTACCTGGTGGTACAGTCCTAGTTCAGTACCTGGCTGCTAATTAAAAGGTCAATGGTTCAAAGCCACCAATCATCCCAAAGGAGAAAGGCATGGCAGTCTGCTTCAAGAGTCTTGAAAACTCTGTGGGTCAGTTCTACTCTCATCTACGAGGTCATTTAGAGTCCAAATTAATTCAACAACAATGGGCTATATGATTCCTGAGCTCTTTACTGATACATAAATATCGCCAACATAGCAATCGTGGAAAGGTTATCATAAAATTGTATTCTATCAAAGTTAAATTTCCCTGATTTTGATAACTGTATAAAGTTGCATTAGAGCAGAATGTCCTTGTTTTTAGGAGATACATACTGAAGTAGTTGTCAGAAAAGGGTCAGGATATTCTCAAATGATTGAGAAAAATATATAAAAATAAGTAAATAATATAAATAGCTCATAACTAACCAATTAACTCACTGCCATTGAGTTGAAGCAGACTTATGGTGGTGCAGTGGTTACAAACTGGGCTTCAATCCTCAAGGTCAGTATTTCAAAACCACTAGCCATTTCTTGGCAGAAAGATGGGGTTTTCTATTCCTGTAGACTGACAGTTTCAGAAACTCACAGGGGCAGTTCGACCCTGTCCTATAAGATTGCTAGGGACCCCATATATGACTACATATATGTATATATATATGACATTTAACATGAGCAACATGGAAAGAAAAAGAAATAAACAAGTAAGCTAAATTTCATTCTTAGCTTTTCACTGGTATACTAGCTATTATCAACTGTGAATTAGGATAATAGATAAACTATCCATGTAACTTCTCTGTACATTTCAAAGTATATCAAAATATAACCTGCTCACATACACACACAACATAATTGGAAAAACAATATAAAAATACTCACATGGAATTGAACATTCCCATTAGAGCAGTAAAACAAAAGCCAATTGCAAACATGGATTTCATTCGAACCTGTAGACAGACCACAGAAGTGTTATTTAACACCAACACCAAAAGAAACCACAACCAACAAAAACACAACGAATGGACGTCCCCAAAAGTTTTGGTTTCATGTCATTATGTAAAAGGTGTTTGTTAGAAAACAAAGCTGTTTGCTAGGTAACTTGCCCTCCACTGCAATAGCGTTCCTCTTGTGAGAGGAGTGCCACTAGACAGCATGGAGAATGCCATGTGATCTCACACTAATCTGTAAGCTATAAGAACTGCATGGGGCTCCTAGGAAGTTATCTTGTAGGTTGTTTTTTTTTTTTTTTTTCTGGGTGGGCATCACTGCCTCTGGTGGTCATGGGAGCTACCCAGTGCTGCTCCTGAAAGTCGCCACTGGATTTGAACTGCCAAGCCCACGGGCCGCAGTCCTGCACTCAACCACTTTAGCCGCTGGGGCTCAGCCGTAGGTTGTTTTTTTTAAGAGACAGATTTGGCTGGCATCTCTCTCAGCCTTTTGCGCATTCTTGCTGCAAAGAGGAAAAAAATCTAAAACAAAGGTTAGTAGAGCCCAGTCTGATGACCTTACATAACTGCTGCATTAGTCCAGGACTACTATTATGTGGATGTCTTTTTTTTAAATATGGATTTTTGCAGGAAAATAAAGAAAAATTTCTTACTGTTTGAGTCAGTATATTAATAGTTTGGTAATCTTCTACTTGCAGCAAAACTCAAAATTACAGAAATTGCTTAATTAACAAAAAAGTCACATGAATACAAAATAAACCATTGTTATCTATGGATGGTTGGTTCTGGGGCAATTTGATCTCTTTTCTTTAAGAGCTTCCAAATTTACTATGGTGAATATGTATTTGTGTTATTTCGGGGTGCATGTACTTCTAAATGATAATCTTTCACTTCTTATTAAGTTAAAGAGAACTACTGCAAAGTTCAAACATCCCATATTAAATAAACATAAGTGAAAACTCAGTCAAGCAATAAATTAGTCTGTATATACCAGAATGACAAATCTGACTGAACACTACTTCTATAAATAATGAATAGATGGGTAATAAAATCATGAGTATTTCCTTAACCTGTACGGCATGGCTAACACTAAGAACACAAGACCTCTTAAAGAACAAAATGCACTCACAAAAGCCATCTATAATAAAACTATTACATATATAAAAAGAAAACTAATGCACATATTTTTAAAAAGCATCTATAATAGTTCAACCTCTGATAAGATTACATATGTCAGCAAAATAACAAGAACTCCGCATTAATAGGGGAGAAAAGGGAAATAAACTATATTGTTTAAAAATGTACCGGGGGTGGCGTAGTGTTGGTTGTGCGTGGGACTGCGGCCCACTGGGATGGAGGTTTAATTCCAGCAGTGGGGCTGGACCTCCTACTCCCACCACCGGAGAGCAGTGATACCCCCTCCCCCCCCAAAAAAAAATCGTACCGGAAAACTAAGTAACAAATGCATCAAGGGACTAAATGATGACCCCATGACAATGTTTAACAGCCAATGTTAAACTTCATGGAAATGAGGTTGAAGAGTAGCAGCACATTTTAATTTCCAATTGCTCCACAAATATTCTTTTTTTTTCACAAATATTCTTATAGATGATACATTTCTGAAAAGCTGATTGCAATGTGCTTGATGCAAATCAGGTCCTTCGCTAGAAATACCAAGTGGCTTACCACAAAGTTATACTTAGGACACTTACCATTGATAGATCTCTGTTGTTATTTTTCAGTTTCTCTTCTTGCCTCTCTGAAAAGAATCAATAAAATGGTTACTGGCTATAATCACTGAATGCTGAACACAAAGAAGATGTTAACTGACTTGTCACTGCCTGGTGATTATTAAACAGAGCTCTGGTGGTGCTGTCAGAGAAGCTTCAGGCTGCTCATCAAAAGGCTGTCAGTTCAAACCTACCAGCTGTTTGTAAGACAAAAATAAGGCTATCTGCTCCTGTAAAGGTTCCTAGTTTCAGAAACCCTAAATAGAATTGACTTGATTGCACATTTTTTTTTGCTTTGTGTGATTATAATATAACTTCTTTTTCTATATATATATATATTTTTAGGCATCACTGCCCTGGTGGTGGGAGTAGGAGGCCCATCCTTTGCCCCTGTGGAGCTGGAATTGAACCTCCATCCCAGTGGGCCGCAGTTCCGCGCACAACCACTACGCCACCGGGGCTCAGCCCCTCAATATCTCTTAATAGGATTAAGTAAATACCTGAAATACTATATACATTATCCTAAAAGAAAGTAAATGACAGCGGAGCATTAAAAGCAATTTAAGCAAAATTTTAAAAATCCTTAAAGTTCAATTTTTTGGTGGAACTAATGCCTCTAGTATAGTCTTAAATATGACTTTTCATATTATGCCCATAGAAAGTGCTAGCTGATTCTCAAGTGTAAATGTATGACTGTCCTTAGAGGTCTCAAATACTAACTACCCAAGACTTCCAAGAAGACTGTGCTTATCAATTTTTTCCATGTCACGTGCTTCACATAAGGTGAAAATGTGTCTATAAAATCATCTCTATCCCCCTTGAAGATTTCTACATTAAAGGTACTCGAAATACTATGTGTCATTTTCACATTCCCTGTCCTATGTGAATTACTCTTTGTTTATTGTATGCCATCTAGAACCTCGGGATTTAACACAGGGCGAGAAGAGTGCTTTAAGTCTTTCCTTCAGACCAGCGTTTCTCCACCTCTAGACCCTCACACCTTTGGGGGTTGATGACCCTTTCACAGGAGTCGTTTGATTCTTAACAGCAGCAAAATTACAGTTATGAAGTAGCAACGAAAATGACTTTATGGTTGGGGGTCACCACACTATGAGGAACAGTATTAAAGGATGGCGGCATTAGGATGGTTGAGAATAACTGCTTTAGATGGAATTCTATGCTCCTATTACTATTGAACTTTTAGCATATACTTCTATGGGATTTGAAGAAATTACAAAGTAAGAATTTGAACATAAAATGATATATTTATATTCTAAAATGATGTATCATCCAAAACAGTGACTTAATAATGGAGTCTCAACCGGAAGACCCTACTATCTAGATTTCCCTCTGTTTGGAAGACTGGCTTCGTCACATTCCTGCATTCTTATTTGTTCAGCTTTTCCTGAATTTCTGATCATACGTGTCCTTAAACTAAACCCTTTGGTACTTGAAGTAACTTGCATAAAGCTAAATAAAAATTCAAACAAAGAAAGTAAATTCGTTTCTCTTTTATGACACAAAGGTTCCATCCAAGTTGGTATCCAAGAGCGTCATACATGAAATCCAATGCCATTCAGCTTCTCTGACACACTGGCTATTGCTGGCCACACACACTCACCCCCACCCCGACATGGAGCTCTCCCTTACTTAGTGAAACAGCATCACTTTTTTTTTGTTTGTTTTTTGTTTTGGTTTTGGTTTTCTGGGCATCACTGCCCTCTGGTGGTGGGAGTAGGAGGCCCAGCCTTTGCTCCTGTAGAGCTGGATTTGAACCACCAAGTCTGCGGGCTGCAGTTCCGCACTCAACCACTTATGCCACCGGGGCTCAGCCCGGCAGCTCACATACTCTATTTTTGTAACAAACTTCACCGGCGAAATCTGAGCAAAAGGAAAATAATGGTTAGTTGATGACAAAACTACCTTATCAATATAGCCAAACTCACTACTCCCAAGTCAATGCTGACTCGCAGCGGCGACCCTCCGTGGGCTGAGACTATTTCTGTTCACGGGAGTAAAAAGCCCCGTCTTTCTACTGCAGAGCGGACGACTCCAAAACTGCCGACTCACAACCGCTCCACAGCCGGGGCTCCACAAGCTGTTACCGAGAGCAGTCATCACGCCTGCCCCGACTCATGCCAACCCCGGTGCTGCAGAAGGAAGCACTGCCCGGTCCTCCTCATCCTCACGACTGCTCCATTCGATGCCAGGGTTGCAGACACTGCTCCCTCCATCCTGTTTTAGATCTGCCTCTATTTGGACCCCCGCTACCTAACACGATGTCCTTTTCTTGTATACCGACAGGATCGCTATGCAGAACTACATTTCATTAGGCCTATGAATGAATACCAAATCTGACGAGGCTTTTGAGTAGCCAATTCAAAGTAAAAAAATAAATCAGTTCAAGGACAATATCCATAAAATAAAATGTACCAAGTATATCAAGAATCACTGCTATTCCCAACATTGAAAACTAACAGAAATTGTTTACATTACATTGGTTTAAATTGGGTAATATGTGGATAATGCCCTCAAAAAAACTCCAGAGTAATAAACTACCCAAACCAAGAACTGAACCCACTGCCATCAAGCCAACTCTAGCTCTGAACCCCTAGGGCAGAGTGTGCCCAGTATGGATCCAGAGACTGTGAATCTTTACAGAGCAGACTGCCACGTCTTTTTCCAATACAGCAGCTAGTGTGTTCAAATCATTGATCTTTTGGTTAACAGCCAAGCGCTTTGACCACTGTGCTGCTAGGGAGTCTTACAAATTGAACTTAGCTGTGTTTTAAATAAGGAGTCCTGGTGGCACAGTGGGTTCGGGGTGGGGCTGCTAACCAAAGACTCACCAGCAGCCCCATCAGAGAAAGGTGAGGCTATCCACTCCTATAAAAACGTACAGCTTCCCCTTTCTACTCCACCATCTCTCCACCCTCCCAGTATCACCACTCCCATCACTCGTCCTGAGGGAATATCTATCCTAAATTCCCCATGTTTCCGACGCCAGTGTACATCCCCTGTTCTGGTCAGGCTTATCTGGTAGAACCGGGAGCAAGATAGTGGGTGGGAGGAAGCATCTGAGAACTAGAGGAAAGATGCATATTTCGTTGTTACTGCACTATACTTTAACTGGCTCATCTCCTCCCTGCAACCCCTCTGTAAGAGGATGTCGCTTCACCTACTGATGGGCTTTGGGTCACCAATCTGTACTTCCCCCCTATTTATAATGTTATAATTTTAGTTCTTTGATGCCTGACACTGGATCCCTTCAATACCTCATGGTCACACAGGCTGGTGTGCTTAAGCTTCTTGCTTCTGAGCTGGATGGCTGCTTGTTTATTCAAGCCTTTCAGACCCCAGACGCTTTATTTCTTCTTTTTTTTTTTGACATCACTGCCTCTGGTGGTCGTGGGCGGCTACCCAGTGCTGCTCCTGAAAGCCACCGCTGGATTTGAACCGCCAAGCCCGCAGGCTGCAGTCCTGCACTCAACCACTTATACCACCAGGGCTCAGCCCACTTTATTTTTTCGTAGGCGGGCACCATCAGCTCTCTTTGCCACATTTGCTTATACACACACTTGTCATCAGTGATCATATCAGGAAAGCAAGCATGCAATGTTATGGTTTTTAGTTCTTAAACCCTGATAACTGATCCCTTTGACAACTCCTGGTCTACACCCTGGTGTGCTTCATCCATGTGAACTTTGTTGCTTCTGAGCTGGATGGCTGCTTTCAGGAATCTACATAGAACCTCCTTTCTGGGGCAAGGCCAACAGGGAAGTGAGTGAAGGATACATTGGATACATTGGATAGTGTACAATATGAAATATTAAGTTGTAAATTATTAAAGGTTCATGGGGGGAGGGAGGAAGGGAAATATGGGGAGGTGGAACTGGGGGCTTAAGTGGAGGGAGGATGTTTTGAGAGTGATGATAGCAACAAGTGTGCAAATGAGATCTGCATACAATTGATGTATGTATGGATCATGAGGGGAGGTGTGTGAGTATCTAATAAAATGATTCATTTTTAGGGCTGAGCCCCGGTGGCGTAGTGGTTGTGTGCGGGACTGCGGCCCACTGGGATGGAGGTTCAATTCCAGCAGTGGGCTGGGCCTCCTACTCCCACCACCGGAAAGCAGTGATGCCCCCCCCAAAAAAATTAAAAAAAATAAAATGATTCATTTTTTACAAAGGGGGGGAGGAAAAAGAGGATCTTTTTGTTTGTTTGTTTTGTTTTGGGGCATCACTGCTCTCCGGTGGTGGGAGTAGGAGGCCCAGCCCCACTGCTGGAATTGAACCTCCGTCCCAGTGGACCGCAGTCCCGCGCACAACCACTACGCCACCGGGGCTCAGCCCCTAAGGATCTTTTTTTTTTAAGAGGAGTTTATATCAAGGGCTCAAGCGGAAAATGTTTGGAAATGTATGTGGCGATATGTGTGCAAATGTGCTTTATGTAGATGATGTACTGAATGTTATAATAGCTGTAAGAGCCCCCAATAAAATTATTTTTTAAAAAAAATGTATAGCTCCAGGGCTGAGCCCGGTGGTGTAAGTAGTTGAGTGCAGGACTGCAGCCCATGGGTTTGGCGGTTCAAATCCAGCAGCAGCGGCTCTCAGGAACAGCGCTGGGTAGCTCCCACGACTACCAGAGGGCAGTGATGCCCCCCAAACACACACAAAAAAAGCAAAACAAAAATGTATAGCTTCAGAATCTCTAAGGAGCAGTCCTATGTCCTGTAGGGTCACTTGCTATGAGCTGTAAATGATTTGATGACAAAGGGTTTGGTGGATTCTGGGTTTTTCAAAATGTGTGTAATGGTGTAAAAGTCACGTCAAATACAGTAGAAACAACTCTCTACGGTCAAAAATAATGTTTATAGTCTGCCTTAATGTAAAAGGAAAATTCTACTATCTAGGGAATAGATCCACCACCCATGTGTCAGTTTGTTGTACTGGGCTGACGTGCAAATTGCTATGATGCTGAATGATATTAGCATTTCAAATACCAAGAAAGTGACCCTAGTGGACAGGCTTTAGTGAAGGCTTCAGACTAAGATAACGAACTTGGAAAAGAAACCAATGGGCTGAGCCCTGTTGGCCTAGTGGTTGTGTGTGGGACTGCGGCCCACAGGGTTGACGGTTCAAATCTAGCAGCAGCTCTCCAGGGGCAAGGATGGACTTCCTACTCCCACCAGGGCATAAGAAAAAAAAAGAAAAGAAAAGAAAACAGGGCTGAGCCCCGGTGGCGTAGTGGTTGTGCGTGGGACTGCGGCCCACTGGGATGGAGGTTCAATTCCAGCTCACAGGTGCAAAGGCTGGGCCTCCTACTCCCACCACCAGAGGGCAGTGATGCCTAAAAAAAAATTTTTTTTTAATTTTAAAAAAGAAAATAAAACAAACCAATGAACACCCCCTGGGTATACCCTCATGGAGCCCCAGGGTCCATGATTACATGTTGGGTTGCTATCCACATGGTAGGCAATTTAAAACCACTAGCAGCTCAGAGGAAGAAAGCCCGGCTTTCTACTCCCATGAGCAGTTGGCCTCAGATGCTCAGGGGGTCCCTGCGTGTCAGCACTGACTCTACGGCAGTGAGCTCAGTTTGGAGAGGGGTGGGAAGACCACTGAGGGAGGGTGAAGTCATATGCTAGCAGGTATACAGGTGCTAGCTTTAACCTGAATAAAGGGGAAGACGATTCTTAGTAGAAGATGGGGGGAAAAGGGAGTGGGAAGAAGTCGAGACAAGCAAGCCAAAGGATGATTTGATAAACTGTTTAACTGATTGAATGCAAAAGGGGTCTGGAAAAAAAAAGGGTCTGATATGTAAACCTCCACCTAATTCACAATATAAATCTTTTTAAAAATGAACTTTAAAACAAGCATGATTGTCCACATTATTTTACTAAAACGGAATTATTTCAAAGCTAAGAACAACAACACAACAAAATAGCAACTTCATTTTTTAAAATAATTTTATTGGGGCTCATACAACTTATTCCAATCCATACGTACATCCATTGTATGCAAAGCACATTTGTACATTTCTTGCCATCATCTTTCTCAAAACATTTTCTCCACTTAAGCCCTTGGTATTTGCTCCTCCTTTTCCCACTTCCTCCCTGCTCCCTCATGAACCCTTGATAATTTATAAATTATTATTATTTTGTCATATCATGCACTGTCCAATGTGTGTCTTCATCCACTTCCCTCTTTTCTGTACCCCAGGGAGGAGGTTATATATAGATTCTTATCATTGGTTCCCCTTTCTATCCCACTTTCCCTCCACCCTCCCGGTATCGCCACTCTCACCACGGGTCCTAAAGGGATTATCTGTCCTGGATTCTCCATGTTTTCGATTCCTATCTGTACCCGGGTGCATCTTTGGGTCAAACCAGATTTGTAAGGGAGAATTCATTCAGACCATGATAATGAGAAGGAGGAAGAATTTAAGAACTAGAGGAAAGTTGCACATTTCATTGTAAGAGCAACCTTTTTTTTTTTTTTTTGTGGGCATCACTGGCCTGGTGGGAGTAGGAGGCCCAGCCTTGCTCCTGAAGAGCTACTGCTGGATTTGAACCACCAATGCTGTGGGCCGCAGTCCTGCATGCAACCACTACGCCACCAGCACTCAGCCCAAGAGCAACTTCTTGAACACATCCTTATCTACCTCATAAAGGAGTTATAAAAACCAAGCGGGATAATGTAAAACATGTACCTTGTAAACAGTAAAATTATACAAGTGTGAACTATCACAACTTCATTTACATTATCTAAAAATGTACTTTGGGGAGGAAGAAAATCTAAATTTTGTTTAGACCAACATTTCATCTTACCTATTTTCTTTTTCTGGTGCCGACCAGCTGACTCTGTTATCGTCTCTTTCTTCTTTTCTACTGTAAATTGTATAGAAACACAAGAAAAATTAATTATGCATCATGGTAAAGATATGAAAGCTGCTTTACAAAAATTGCTTAACCAATGAGTTTTCTTCATCTTTTAAAAAACTTAAGTGGGAGCTCTTAAAGATATTTTCCCCCCAATAATTTTAATGGGGGCTCTTACAGCTCTAACATTCAATACATTATTTGTATTGAACATTTTTGTACACATATTGCCATATTCACTTCCAAATGTTTTCCACTTGAGCTTAAAGATATTTTTAAATGCTTCCTCCCCACCATCATGATACCAATTCTTCCTTACAAATCCAGCTAGACCAGAGGATGTACACTGGTACAGATAGGAACTGAAAACATGGGGAATCCAGGACAGATGATCCCTTTAGGACCAGTGGTGAGAGGGGTGATCTCAGGAGGGTAGAGGGAAGGTGGGGTAGAAAGGAGGAACTGATTATAAAGATCTACAAATAACCTCCTCCCTGGGGTATGGAAAATGGGGAAGTGGATGAAGGGAGACATCAGACAATGTTAGATATGACAAAATAATAATTTATAAACTATGAAAGGGTTCATGAGGGATGGGGGAGCGGGGAGGGAGGGGAAAAATGAGCTGATACCAAGGGCTCAAGTAGAAAGCAAATGTTCTGAGAATGATGAGGACAACAAATGTACAAATGTGCTTGACACAATGGATGGGTGGATGGATTGTGATAAGCATTGTATAAAGCCCCCAATAAAGCAATTTAAAAAAAGATACTGTAACAATCCATATTTCTTTCTTTCTTTTTTTTTTTTTTTGGGGGGGGGGGGCATCACTGCTCTCCGGCGGTGGGAGTAGGAGGCCCAACACCACTGCTGGAATTGAACCTCCATCCCAGTGGGCCGCAGTCCTGTGCACAACCACTATGCCACCGGGGCTCAGCCCTGTAACAATCCATATTTCAATGACATCAAGCATAATTGTACAAATACTACCACCATCAGTTTCAATACATTTTCATTCTTCTTGAACTCTTTGATATCAGCTCCCCGTTATTCCTTCCCTCTTCCAACCTATACCCCAGGAATCCTTATTATATTATATATTATTATTGTCATATCTACCGCCATTATGTATCTATTCACCTGCAATTCTGTTATTTATTCCCCTCAAATGCGGTTATCCAGTCATCCTTGCTATAGGCTCCCTTTTCTCCCCCTCTCCCACTTGCTCAGGGAATCATTTACTAGCATTACTGCTTCTGAAGGGTTATCTATCTTGGCTTTCATGCATCAATTGTACAAATGAACATATGCAGTTCTATCAAGATTCATGAAGTAACACAAAGACCATAATAGTAAGGGGAAGAATATTAAAGAACTAAAGGATAGTTATATGTTTCATCAGTTTTAATACTACACCCTGGATTTATCAATGTGGTCCTTTTGTTAGAGACTGCCCAATTATCTTACAGGTGAGTTTTGTTGCTTCCCTGCTGAAGAACCACTTGTTTAACTTCAAGCCTTTAACACCCCAGACACAGTATCTTGTCGCGCCCCCCCCCCCCCCCCCCCCCCCCCCCCCCCCCCCCCCCCCCCCCACACACACACATCACTGCCCTGGTGGAAGAAGGAAGCCCAGCCTTGCTCCTGGAGAACTGCTGCTGCTGGAATTGAACCATTAGCCCTGTAGACCGCAGTCCCGCACACAACCACTGCACCACCAGGGCTTAGCTAACACTATATCTTTTTAATAGCCTGGCACCAACAGTTTTTTTTCACCAAATTTGCTTATGTATCCATTTTGTCTTCAGAGATCATGTTGGAAAGGAGAGTGGGCAAGATTTTTTTTCAAGTATTACAAATGAAACCTTTTTTAAATGTTGCTATGAAAATCTTTTAAGCGGATATATACACACATACATACAGGCATATATATGTGTGTAAATATCTATATGTAAATTAACACAGCTTTGATTATGGCCCTTGTTAAGTCAAGTGCCCCGCTCAGAGGCACATTTTTTGAAAAATCATTTTATCGGGGACTCGTACACCTCTTATAACATACATCCATTGGAGACACGACATTTAAAGAATAAAGAATACCATAAGCTTTGTAAGAAGTCTTCATGATGTAGAAGGTTAAGTGCTAGGTTGCTAACCAAAGGGGCAACAATTTGAAGCCACTTAAGGCTACTAACAAGAGAAAGACCAAGTGGTCTTCTTTTCTAAGGATTTACAGTCTTGCAAAACTTTCAGAGCAATTCTATTCAATATGGGTTTGTGTTTTGATTGTGGTATTATTAATCAAAAACCATAAACGATTATATTCAGTTACAATCATTAGCAAAACAGATGATACTCAGGCCATCAATTGAGGATGATTGTCTTATGTCGAGTCAAGGCACAATTTTCAAATTGTTTTCTCTCAGGTGACTATGGCTAATTGTAGTCCATGCTCATATGCACTATTGAAGGTAAGAAGTTATTCATCCTATTACTGGGTACCTACATAACAGGCTTCTAGTATACACAGATAAAAAGGTAAGACACAGTTCTAGTTCTGTAATGAGCAATCCAGTGAGATCAGATAATCAAATAATAATTACAACACAGAAAAGTGGCAGTGGATAAGAGAATGAGGAGATTCAGAAAAGCTACTCTTCTCAATGCATTCAGATTAATGTAATGATAAAGTTGTAATGAGTTTTGAAGAAAACTAATTTAATATTTTATTTTATATTTGCTATCTTCAATCACCTGTGCATGGACTAAGAAACACTTACTGCCATCAAGTCAAGGGAGTTAATGCCGACAGCTAGCGACCCTCTGTGGGTAGGTGTCCATGACCGTGACTGTGTAAGGAAATAGAAAGCCTGGTCTTTCTTCTGCTGAGTAGCCGGTGATTTGAACCATGTGGATCACGGTTGAATGGGTAACCACCATACCAAAAGGGCTCCATACGAACCATGAAAAATTATCTCTATTTAGTTTATATACAAAATGACTATCTCTAGTTTATACACAATATCTGATCACTACATTATCTTAGTATAGCTTCCTTACGGACAAAAATTAATGGACATATATTATTTCTAAAAGTTGCACTAAAGACACATGATAAGTAGAACTCTTTCCCTTAATGTATTAAGCAAATTGCCTGAATTCTAAAAGCAAAATCGGTATTACTGCTTTGTTAATAAGACATCAAGGGCTGAGCCTGGTGGCATAGTGGTTGTGCGCGGGACTGCAGCCCACTGAGACAGAGGTTCAATTCCAGCAATAGGGCTGGGCCTCCTATTCCCACCACCGGAGAGCAGAGATTGCAACCGCCCCCCCAAAAAAAGACATAAAATTCTAAGGGCAGTGGTCAAAACACTAGTCACTTAAAAGTAAAGTGACCAGATTTTAAGCGGGACACAATTGACCTGGGGGGTTGGGGAGGTGGGGAGGTGTTTCTTGATTAAAAATGTGGTCTATATGGAGCAACAAAAATTTTCATAAAACACAAAAAGAGTATTGTAATATATTTATTTTAATTTTAAAATGCCGCGGGACATTGTTAAATTGTTAAAAAGCGGGACGTCTGGTCACTTTATCCAAAGGAGAAAGATAAGACCTTGGAAAACCTACACAGGGGTCCCAAGAGTTGTGGTTTGTAAGTCTAGAAGTCCCCTGAGTCAACTAACAGAATACCTTGTGAGAGAGCATAGCAATAGGGTTGGGCTTTTTTGGATAACACCAATACAGGGGCAGTGAATTACTTAATGTGGCTCTTCCAGCCAATGTCTCTTAACTTCTTCCAAAAGATCTTGTTCTGCATGAGTCAAAAGTGAAGGTGGAATAAGATACTGAGAGGAGTCACCTGCAAGTAATTGTGAACAGGATTCACTGGAATGCCATTCTGTGTATAAAATGAGCCCTCTGAGAAGGAGGATGGGATCAGCAAACTCCCAGAGAGGGTGGATTCCTCTGGATCCTAGATCACTGTGCACTGTACCTCCTTCATCCAGAAAGCAGCTGTAATTTATCAGAAGAACAGCAGCAACCCAGGAGCCAAATCAGGAAACAGGGTGCTGAACGTCCCAAACCACAGAGCAAGTAAAGCCGGGAGACTGGGTGATTGTGTGCAGGAGGTTGGCTTGTGGAATAGGGTACCTCTGTGAACTCCCTTCTGGGAACAGGCTTTGCTGACCCACCGAGCTTGAACTGAAAACCTTTGGAAGTTTATATGAAGCTTACTGCAGAGTAGTATGTATGCCCCTTTGGTCATTTTATTACGACACCTGAAACTTTGTTGCATGTTCTGACAAACAAATCAACCTGGAACATTTTTCAATGGCATTATAACTTGTTAAATTCCTTATTGAACTCTTTAATCATGAACTTTATGAGTTCTGTGAGCCCCTGCAATGGGTATGAGAACCTAGAGAATATGTACAGAATGTTCGTGAAAGCTATGCAACTAGTACTCTCCAAGTAAGGCCCAGGACCAGAGCAGCCTGAGCAAAGCCTGACCAAATTCTACTTCTAGCTTGGTTTTGTTTTTATATCTTTCAAATACTGTGTATTTCTGTTGTCTAGAGCCATACCAAATTCTGAATACAGAATGTCAGAAAAGACGAGTTAGAATTAGAACTTCTGTTCAAAAAAGTTTATCTTATATTCTTCCTTTCAAATATATCTAATATTATAGTATTCACTTGATTATGAATTCATAAAACATAAGATTAATGTTCCAGTGCAGCACCAATGAACCACACAATATTCCTCTGGTTCATTGAGGCTTCCCCTAATAGGACCTCAGTGCTGCCTTTCAGTTCTGGCTAGGTAAGAGCTCATGACACATGGAATCCAGGTCAGATAACCACCTCAGGTACAGAAATGGGAGTAGTAATCGCAGGAGGGTAGTGGAAGGAGGAAGGAGGAACCAATCACAATGATCGACACATAACCCCACCACCCCAAGGGATAAGCAGCAGAAAGGTGGATGAAGGGAGACAGTGTACAGTGTAAGATATGAAGGCAATAAAAATGTATAATTTATCAAGGTATCACAGGGTGGCAGGGGGGAAGAGAGGGAAAAACGAAAAGCTGATATCAAAGATTCAAATAGCGAGTAAATGTTTTAGAATATGATGACAACATAGGTACAGATGTTTTATACAATTGATGTATGAAATGTTATAAAACCTGTAAGAGCCCCCAATAAAATTTTTAAAAATAATAAATTATAAAAAGAAAACAATTTTTGCTTATCCACTTTGCTCATCCACTTTTGCTTATGACACTTAAAATGGCAAATTTTACATGTATAATACAAAAATATAAGCAACCAATCTGTCGATTGAATATTTAATAGTTTTTTGGGATTTTTGGGGGGAGACTAATTCTTTTTATTTGTTTGTTTTGGGACTAAATTCTTTTTTTGGGGGGGTGGGGGGGTGGAAATCACTGCCCTCCGGTGGTCGTGGGAGCTACCCAGTGCTGCTCTTGAGAGGCGCCACTGGATTTGAACTGCCAAGCCCGTGGCCTGCAGTCCCACACTCAACCACTTATGCCACTGGGGCTCAGTCGGGGACTAATTCTTTATAAGAGCAAAAAGCCTCATCTTTCTCAGGGGGAGTGAATGTTGGTTTCGAACTGCTGACCTTGCAGTTAGCATCCAAAGCATAACCAAAATGCCATGAGGCTCTTCCTCATTAAACTACTTCAAACTATTTTCAAAGTAGGCACATTAAGTAACAACAAGAGGGTTTTAAAAAGTTAATGGAGGGGCTGAGCCCCGGTGGCGTAAGTAGGCCATGGGCTTGGCAGTTCAAATCCAGCAGCGGCTCTTAGGAGCTGCTCTGGGTAGCTCCCACGACCACTAGAGGGCAGTGATACCCAAAAAACAAAACAAAAAACAAAAAGTTAATGGAAAAATGGAATTAAATGATATTGTCAACTTTGCTTGGAAATTAGACTACTTTGAATGTTGGTTCAGATGGTAAAGGGTTTTTCATTTATTTTTGTAATGTAGAAAATTAAAGACTAGGCAAATTATTGGGAACACTTCAAAAAAAAAAAACCAACATCTTCTGGGAAAATCCATTATTTGGGGGACTAGAGGGAGGGGAAAAAATGAAGAGCTGATACTAGGGGCTCAATTAGAAAGCAAATGTCTTGAAAATGAGCTTGACACAATGGATGGATGCATAGATTGTGCTAAGAGTTGTATGAAGGCCACAATGAAATGATTTAAAAAGGAAATCCTTTATTTATCTAAGATTATTCATATTCCATAACAATTATAACAAATGTGAATTTAAATTTCTTTTGTGTTCAAAACAATACTCAATGATAAAGGTGTGAGTACTGGTGGTGTCATGGCTTAAATGTTGAGTTACTAACCAAAATGTCAGTGGTTCAAATCCACCAGCTCACTTTGTGGGAGAAAACTGAAACTTTCTGGTCCTTTAAGATTTAATCTCTGAGAGCCACCCTACGGAGCAGTTATACTTTGTCTTATCATTACTATGGGCAGTGCATTTGATTTGAGTTTTATTGATAAAGGGAAAAATCAATAGTAGAAATATAACTAAATATTTTGTTTGCAAAAACTTCCTCTTATGCTTAATCAGGAGGGATGTTCCAATTTAGGAAGAAGATTAACAAGATCAGTAAGAGAAGCCAGATAATTAGATAAACAAGGGTTCAAGAAACTTCAGGGGATGGTGGTCTAATGGGCCCTGAAGCAATGTGGTATAATTAATCCTAGCAATCACTGCAAAACCTGATTTTTAAAGAGTACCAACTGTATCCTGTGACATTTTCAAAACCTGCTAATCTCCTTCTACAATTACTGTAAACAAAACACCCCTTTCTTGAATATGGACTTGCAGGGGGTCAGAAGTGAACTCTGAAAAACTGCATGAATCAATTTGGTCTGCTTTTGGCTATGGCAACAGGCTATCCACGGCCCCTTGCAGCCTGACAACATTATGGTGTACTCAATCATACATGTCATGTGAAGAAACATGTATTTGCATGGTACTACATGCTGGCTAATTAGTGCATGATCACAGCAAAGTGATTTCTTACAAAAACATGATGTAATACTATAAAGTTATGCATACTTTATAATCTATTCAATACATTTCTATCAAGAGATTACACTAAGAGAACTGTCATCACCTTGATAGAGGAGGAGAAAGTATCCCAAAAACATTAGTTTCAAGGCTCCATGTAAAAAAAAAGCGAGACTAGTACAAGGGTCTGAAAGCAAGCTGAGGAACTAGAGAATAGTAACAAGGGATAGGGTGAGTGAGGCTAGCATGAGGGGAGGATCCATTATAAGGGGGACATGTAAGCCACATGTTTATCCTAAAAACAATGGAAAGAAATGTTTTAAGAAGGGCAAGTAAGTGGGGCCGGCCCCAACCTGAGCTATGTTGACCCTCCATAGAAGAATGTATTACAGAGGTCAGCATTGAAGATACAGCAGATAGCTCTGGAACTATTTATAGGCTTAAAAAATTATAGATATGTCTGTCTGTGTTAGTCTGGGTAGACTAGAGAAACAAACTCATAAACATGTGTATAGATATAAGGGAAAGGTTTATATGCAAGAGGAATGGAACATTGAGAAAGCCTCCTCCCCACCCCCCCAAAAAAAGAGAAAGCATCCCAACCCAGTCCAGTCCAAGATCCTAAGTCCAATCTTAGCCCATATGTCCGATACCAGTCTATAAAGTCTCCTTCTGACTCATGTAGCATGTGCAATGACACCAGGACAATCATAGGTCAGTGGGTGCAGAGTCTTGTGTGTCCAGCGGCAGTAGAAGCATCCCGGCTTTGGCAGCAGTCCCCTCATGGCTCCTTGTTTCCAGAGCTCAGGGTCCATCAGCAGTATCCATTGGCAGTAGAAGCATTTCAGCACTGGCAG
Source organism: Nesogale talazaci (assembly GCA_004026705.1). Lineage (NCBI taxonomy): Eukaryota > Metazoa > Chordata > Mammalia > Afrosoricida > Tenrecidae > Nesogale > Nesogale talazaci. The sequence goes on from PVJH01006978.1 coordinate 36,499, forward strand.
GGGTCTCTGTGGCTTTTCCAGCTTCAGGGGTTTTGTTCCATCAGGGTAAGGTCATGTGGCTTCTTCTCTGGCTCCTCTAGTTCCTCAGACGCTGCCATCTTGTCTTGTCACTCAAGCGTCTCCCAACAACTGTGGGGATGGTCTCTCATCTCCACAAGGGAACTACCACGAGACTTCCCAGAATCCTCAGAGAAAGTCATGCCCACACAGAGGTCTCATTGGCTATCTCCAGACTGACAGGGTAGACTCCACCCATACATTCCCAATCATGAAATTGGCACAGGAGTACATGACTGCCACACTGTCTATATAAGATAGGCAGGATAAACAATCTGGAATCTGAAGGTGAAAGCAACAAACTGAGGTTAGATAGGGGCCTGGACGAAGAGGAGGTGGGTGGTGGTGGTGGTGGTGGAATAGGACCAGGGAGCCAACAAACTCAGTGATGGAATAACAAGCATCTAAAAATCAATGACAAGATGGGTGTAGAAAGCCTGGAGGTGTTTGATCAATGGGACTGTAGCCTAGAGAAATTACTGAGAGTTGAATGAAGGGTGAACATAATAGTGGGGCAGGAGGAAAGGAAAAGGAAATAGAGGAAAGAAGGAGGAGGCAAACACTGTAGAGAAGTATAAAGTCCTACTCCCACCAGGGGGTAGTGATGCCCCAAAACAAAAACAAACAAACAAAACAAATAGAGAAGTATAAATATATGTACATATGTAAATATTGTAATATGTAATAGGGGTATTGGCCTATGTACATATATTTATATGTTAAATATACTTTAAAGTATTAAGGTAACAGATAGACATGGGCTTCTACTTAAGTATTTCCTCAATACATGAACATTTTGTTCTAATAACCTGGCACTGTTTGATACATTCCCAACACAATGCTGAAATCAAAAGGGTACATAAGCAAATGTGAAGAAAGCAGACGGTGCCTGGCTATTAAATACATATAGCATCTGGGGTCTTAAAGACTTGAAGTTAAACAAACAACCATGTAGCAGGGAATCAACAAAGCCTACATGGAAGAAGCACACCAGCCTGTGTGATCATGAGGTGTTGACAAGATCAGGTATCAAAAGAGTAAAAACAAGCAATTATATTGAAGTGATGAAGAGAGGTCAAAGTGGAGATCCAAAGCCCATATGTAGACAATTGGACATTCCCTCACCGAAGGGTCACATGGAGGAGATGACTTAGTCAGGATGCAGCATATCACCAACAAACCACCCAGCATTCCTCTGACTATTTAATGCTTCCTTTCCCCTACCTGTCATGATCCCAGTCCTACTTTACAAATCCTGCTAGACCAGAGTATGTACACTGGTACAGATAAGACATTTCGACACACAGAATCCAGGACAGATAAACCCGTCGGAAACAGTTATGGGAGTAGTGATACCATGAGGGTAGAGGGAGGGTGGGGGAAAGAGGAAACTAATAGCAATAAGGTATATATAACACCCCCCAAGGGGAAATGAAAGAAATGTGAGTTAAGGGATACAGAAGATGGTATAATATATGAAAAAAATAATACATAATTTATCAATGTTTTACAAAATGTTAGCAACATATGTACAAGTTTGCTTTATAAAACTAATTTATGGATTGTTATAATATCTATGAGCGCCCCCAATAAAATGATTTTTTTAAAAAAGAAGGGCAAGTAACATAATCAAACATGGTTTGGAAATTGTGCAGGTAGTACTATAGAGAAAAAGTGAGTGGATACGGGTAGACAAATAAAGGGATTGTTGCAGCAAGGCAAGTGAAACGTGACAGAAACGTGGAGATCACAGCAATGGAGAAATGTGGAAACAATTAAGGAGATCAATAATAACAATATGAAAAACTAACTATGATAATGGACTGCTTATATGAAAGAAGATACTACTCAGAGCAACAAATCTTTATTAAGTGCGCTCTCTGTGCCTACCACTGTTCCAGAGAAGAGGCAGAATCAGTGAGCAACAATAAAGAACTCTGGCTATTGGAACTTTCACTCTAACAAATGAAGATAAACCATAGTAAGAACACAATATTCACAAAGTACATTAAAAGAAGAAAAAACATATGGGAGATCAGAGGTAGTAACTGGGGAGGTGAACAGGTTGCAGTTTTAAACAGAACAGACCACCGAGAGCTTTGGAGCCCTGGTAGTGTAACGGTTAGGAGTTGGGCTATGATGACAACGCTGAAGACCACTAGCCACTACATGGGAGAAAGATGGCATTTCTAATCCCAAGAATCCACGGGAGCATTTCTAGCCTGCCCTGTGGGGTGACTCTGAGTCGGCACGGACTAGGCGGCAGTGAGTTGGGAAGACAAGCTTTACATAGACATTTGAAGATGACATGAAAATTGGTCAGACACCCCTCAAAAAAAAAAACCCAAACTCATTGCCATCAAGCAGATTCCAACATAAATTGACCTTTACAGTACTACGCAGGCCATGAGCATCTTTTGTGGAATTTGAAACTAACATTTATATGATTACTACAAATGGTTGCTGTGTGACCTGTGTGAACCAAATGAGATGTTTTAAAAAAAAAAACACCAAACAACTTCATCCCTGAGACTATGACCCTTACACACTACTCACTCTCATGACGCAACTTTCAGTCACACAAAAGAGAGGCTTACAAGGTGAACAGTAACATAAGGCAGGTATGTACTCATTAGCATAATCCACCAGAAGAGGTTTTAAATAGTAGCATTTGCTCCAGGGCAGGGCTCAAAAGGGAAAAAAGGATATGAAATGGGATGAATGGAAAGTCAACATAGGCAGTGGGAAGAATGCTGTTACACTGTGGGTACTGCAATCCTTGCCAAAAATCAAGATGCATATGAACAGTTTAACTGAAAACCAAGTTTCTCCATTAAACTCTTACTTGAATCATAACTAGAAAAAAAAGTATATAAAAAATACCCCCCAAAACAAGTTTTTTCTACCTTGCCAGAAAATCAAGCCAAGACCAGGAGATAGCATCTACATTCCAGGAGACACTAATAGCTCTGCTGGTGAGTGCTGGTAGTTACATGAAGATAGGGAATGTAGGGGTGAAGTCTAGCCTGTTAATGAGGATACAGCCAATGAGGCCTCTGTGTGGGCATGGCTTTCTCCTGAGGAGTCTGGGAACTCCTAGCACTCTCTTTCTCTGCTCACTCACTACGAGACATCCCTGTGGAGAAGACACACGTAGAGGCTGATGGAATCAGACCTCTGTGGCCAGAGAAGCCACACAGAGTCCCCTGTCAGCGGTAAAATGATTACATCACCACTGGATCCCCAAGACTTCTCACCCACCGGCCTGTGATCTTCCTGTATTCGGCATCATTGCATGTGTTTCTTGAGTCTAAAGAGGACTTTAAAGATTGGTATAAGACATAAGGGCAAATATCACACTAATGGACTTGGTCTGGATTGGGTTGCGATGTTTTCTCAATATTCAACTGTTCTTGTATATAAAGCTTTTTGTTTTTTAACAACTCCAAGTCAACTTTGATTTTACAAAAAGCAAGTACTTGGCAAAAAACACACTGAGAAAACAGTTGCCATGGACCAGGGGGACAAGGCAGGGAGGTGACAGGCCTTCCAGATATCTGCTGGGGACAAAGGATTAGAAAGGAAGTAGTCCTTGGTGCTGGCTAGGTGCTGAGGGGGGAGGGGACATGGGAAATTGAAGCCTCCCCAGTAGTTCAGCAGTGATGGCAGGCCATGGGGCAGGGGGCAATTCGCAGTGACCTGGCAGCTGACAGTTGGAGGGATCCTCAGCCAGTGCTGCAGACCCGCGTGGGCTGGGCCCCTGGTTCCTGGAGGATGCCTACTCAGGCACACAGGGAGGGATGTGTGACTCAGGGTGGAGGCTGGAGAGAGGTCGATGCTCTGCGGTGGAGGCAAGGTGAGGGCGCTTCCCACTACATTCCGGTGTTGCGCTGTCTCGACCAGGCACTCTCTGACCATGGCCAGGACATGGATGATGCCTCTCTTCAGGCGCTCCATGGCACTCTTGCTTCTGGCATAGGTCACCAGATCTCCTTATCCACTTCCTCTATGACAGCAGGTCCATGTCAGTGCTCTGGAAGCCCTGAGTGCAGGGCGGCTTCCTGGCCTGCACACAGCCCATGGAGGGCGACCCAAAGTTGATAAACACTGGCCTGAAAGGCACAGCGGCTCCCGACCCAGAGATCAATGGTGATGGGACGCATAACAGCTGTAGCAACTGGAGTGTCAGACCTAGGGGTACTGGAGCCATGGGTGCTACTGGGGGCCAGGGTGATGGGCTTGTAGAACACCCCCCATAAAGCTCTTTCTTATACATATAAGATTGTCTCTAGGTGGGCGACAGAACACAAGGAGGAATGCATGAAAAGACTGGACTAACCAATCAGATGCCCACCCTGGAAGTGTGTGCCACAGGATGTCGCAGAGAATGACACTAGACTTTCTGGTGGGGGAAAGGAAGTAACCTATCATACCCAGATGGAAGCAAACCAAGAAGGAAAAAGTGAAAGGGGCAGTCAGCCTAGACTCCATATGGGCACATCAAGCCCAGAGGAGAGGTCCCTGCATGGAGCTGCTAGGACACAGGGTGGACTGTGGGATGTTGTCCCCTAACTGGAACATACCGTAACAGGGGACAACAATGGGGACACACAGTGGGGAGACTTAACAGAATGGAATGGAGCATAATAGACCAGCAACTGAAATAAAGCCTAGGCACAGAGCCACTGGGGAGTCCCAAGAATGGAGTTCAGGTGAGCGACAGCCCCAGATCTACCTAGAGAGCAAGGGGGAGGGTTTCATGGGGATGAGGAAACAGACCTGGTATGGTTTTTTTTCTCTCATCTTTTTCTCTTTCCTTTTCTTTCTTCAACCATACGTTTTCTTATTGTTCGGACTAGGATATGGATGGCTTGTCTAACTACAGGGGATGGAGCATGGGAGGAAAGTGCAGGGAGGAGGCAATGGGGGCCAACAGCCACATAGGTAGAGGGGGAAGAAGGAGGTGGGGAGAAAGAAGGGTGTGGTGAACGTCTGGTGTCATGGACAGAGTGACAACTAGGGAAGCAGAACCAGCATCTAGGAGAGGGTAGAGATCTGTGAGTGAGTAGCAGAGCAACACCAAGCTAGTGGAGAGGAAGCTCTAAGAGAGGGAAGAAGGGGGAACGTGATGGCGGGGTAGGAGGAGGCAAAAGGAAAAAGGCAAGCTCTAGGAAGCAAGGGTATAGCTAGGGAGATTAACAGAGGTATGCACTTATGCAAATATATTAAACCATAACAACAGTGGTATTGGCCTATGTACATGTATTTATAAGGCAATACACTGAAGCTGCAAACAGACCTTGGGTCTCAGCTCATACCTTCCTTCCACACAGGAACACTTTGTTCTAACAAATTAGCTTTCTTTGATGCTTACCTTCCCTGACACAATTGCTGATGACAAAATGGGTACATAAAATGTGATGAAGACAGAGGGTGGGGCTCAGCTATTAAAAGATAGTGTCTGGGGTTTTAAAGGCTTGAAGTTAAAACAAGCGGCCATTCAACAGTGAAGCAACAAACCCACAAGGAAGCTATCGAGACTGGGCAATTCACAACAAACAGTAAACGAACAAACAAAAATGCATTGGTGAGAATGGAGGGGGGTTGGAGCAGAGACCTAATGCTCATCTATGGACAATGGAACATCCCCCCCCCCCAGAGGGGTCGCAGGCAGGGGGTGAGTCAATCAGGGTGCAGTAGAGCACTAATGGGTCACATAATATACGTCTGCTCTCTGGAGGCCTCCTCACCCCCAGCTATCACAACCTCAGTGCTGCCTTCCAATCTAAACTAGACTTGAGTATGTACATTGGGACAGGCAAGAGATAAAACTCACAACACATGGAACCCAGGAACAGGAATGGGAATAAGATACCAAAAGGGTAATGGGTGTGAGGGAGAGGTGGTGAGGGGGCTACCGATCACAATGAATGGCACGTAACCATACACCCCCAGCCAGAGGGAAAAACAACAGAAACCAGAGGGGAAGGGAGACAGCAGTTGGTGTGAGACTTGAAAATAATTAACAATTTACAATCTATCAGGGTGCCACAAGGATTGGGAACTGATCCCAAGGGCTCAATGGAAAGTAAATATCTAGAAAGAACGAAGGAATATATATACAAATATGTCAGATATAATTGATATATGGTTTGTAACAAGAGTTGTAAGAATCTCCAATAAAATTATTTTTAAAAAAAGACTGTCTCTACAAATTTGTTTCTCCAGTCCACCCTAACACAGTAAGCATGGTGGGTGAGTGGGGAGGAGTAACCTCTTATTGAGGTAAACAATGACTGTGAAGAACCTGGGAGGGCAATGGACTAGATTTTATGTTTCTGGGAAGACACTCGGAATATGTCTCTACCCAACACTCCATGAACTACACTAAAGAACTAAAAAACATCATGATGACTTTGGATGCTGACCTTGTGAGCAGTATGGCTTAACCCAGGGACTACACCAGAAGACCTGGCAGAACCCTGCCTCAAAGATGCCTGTATCCTGGGAATAAGGACAGGTGTGGGGTGGGGGGTAATCTGATGGAAGAAGCAGAATGGCTGCCCCAAACCTGTGGAAGCGGCAGTCTTGGGACCTTGAGTGGAACCCCCAGCTTGGTGGGTGTCTAATGGAAATGGACTCAGAATCGCCATATTTTCCAGTTGTTCAATGGCCCCTTGCAGTGACATGACAAGCTTTGACCTGTCGGGCAGAGATCTGAACTTGGAAGAACTGATCTAGGAGGTTTCCCCAGTGGCACCGACCCCCATGCTTAGGGTAGACAGAGCTCAACTGAATGGGAGATGGAACTGTGTACAGCAACACCTCATGGGTTGCAGCTCATGGTGGAACTGCACTGCATATTCATACTGATAGTGTCCAGAGTGCTATGTCATTGGAAAAATTGATGACTTTACCACTTTACCATTGCTTTATACCTCGGGGTGGGGGTGGGGGTGGAGGGGTGGGGATGACTGACAATGCTGTACTTCTCTGTTTCTATGGGTTTTTTGTTTTCCTGCCTGTTTGCTTGGTTTTTGTGGTCTTCTAGTTGTTTTGTTGCTGTTGTCGGGATAATTGATCTTATGGGTGTGATTTCAACACGATACAACTGCCAAAGTAAACCTGAGTCATACATACCCAGGGACAAGCAGATGGATTCTGGGTCCCCAGTTAACTCTAGCCCTAACTCAAGAACAATCGTTTCTGATAACATAGTCCTCCCAGAAACCTTCATGAAATGATTACTGGAGACAAGGTGTGACAGCAAAGTGTGGTGAAGAAAGCAGATGGTGCCTGGCTATCAATGAGAACAGTGTCTAGGGGCTTTAAAGGCTTGTACTCAAACAAGCAGCCATCTAAGCGCGGAGTCAACTAAATCCACACCAGTTTGTGTGATCCAAAGATGACAATAACAAAGTCCAAAAACGACAAAGGGAAAACTATCAGAGCCTAAATTGATGAACAACTGGTAGAAGCCATGGAGGGCAAATTGGAGCCCAAAATTAATCAGCAGAGTATCTGGTCAGATTAAGCCAATGGTAGATGCCCGCAAGTCACAGGCAAGGGTCTTAAACAGCTTTACTATCAGATAGAGATCATTGGAATCATCATATTGGATCCAAATTGATATTTGGTTAGTTGACCTCCCTCTCGACTCAATCTGAAATTGTTCTAGATGTATGTGTTTCTTGCTTGTTCAATGACAGAAATTTCTTCACTGGCCTTTTAAATATTGATGGTGGTCTTTTCTTTCTTATGCATTATTTACATTTCATCTTTATTATTATTTTATTCTTAGCACTTAAAAATGAATTATTATTGTAACTTGAAAAGCAGGAAATTCATAATACCATGGGTACTTTTCAAGCCATTACATCATCATTAAATATGAATAAATGTTTTGGGGGAAGGAAACACTAAAACTGATTGTAATTACACAACTCCTTTTAAAGGCGATTTAACTGTGGGAGAGGGGGAAGTTCTAAATTGTGATTGTGGTAGTGATTGTACAATTCTTATTCTTGATACAACTGAACAATTGAATTGTATGATATGTGGAATAGGTGCCAATAGAAATATTAAAAAAACTTTCAAAAAAAGTGATTTAAAAAGGTAGAAAGTCAGAAAACAAAAAGAAGACCCTTATGAAGATGGATTGACACAGTGGCTACCACAATGGGATTAAACACAATTGTGAAGATGGTAGAAGGCAGTGTTTCCTTTGGTTGTGCATAGGATCGATATGTTAGAACTGACTTGACTATCCCTAACAACAATAATCAACAAAGCCAGAGCATTGCTCTTCCAGTGCCCTAATTTGGACTTTTGGAGTTCTGGAGTTCCAGACTGTGAGATGGTAAACGCATGTTCTTTAGAGCCATTCTATGGTGGCATTTTTGTGATGGCAGTACTAGGTAACTAAGACAGTGCTGCATTCTAGTTTTAAATGACATAAATAAAAGCGATAGTAACTTTTGACAGTCAAGAATTCAACTCACAGAAGCATTTCTGTATGAATTCAGCTTTACAGAATTGATGGGATTATTTCTGCTATACTGTAAGTAACCGAAAATGAGCACTAGAGTACTATTGCTTTTTTTAATGAACAAATGTTTTAAAAAATACAGTGGCAAGAAATTGATAGAATGGCAAAAAATTGGCTGCGAAGTTTTAGCTGGTTAAGGAGATAAGAAAAAACATGAGAGTGAGGTAAAGTGAAAATAATTATGCAAGCATGTGTAGGCATCTTCTATGTGTATATAAATTTTTACTTAGAGGAATTAGTAGATGGCTTGGTCAATGGATTATTGGAATTAGAATAAGTTAACAAGGCAGCTGATGATTAAAGAGCAGGAAAATCTGTCTATGTAGTCTCTAGGTTGGTGGTTCCCAAGCTTTAGGATCATAGTATCTTCATAAAACCCACACTTCTGGATCTCCACTCCACAGTTTCTGATGAAACCACCTCTAAAAGGTTCCTAGATGTGTTGGTGTCATCGTAGGAGGATCACAATTTAAGAGCCCCTATTCTAGACCTACCAAATACTGCCACTTGTAAAGCCCAAATGATAAATCCATTCACAATGGGATATGGAACACTTAAAACAATGAAAAATAGAAAATAAATAATCTATGCTATCCTATATCTTAATGGTACTCTGTGTGTTTCACCAGGAATTCTTACTGTCATAATCCCAGATAAAATTTGGAAGAACAAAAAAGAACTTCTAATTCTAATGAAGATATACAAAAAAATCATGCAGAATGCCAAAGAATTTTCTATAAAAATTTAATCCTTATAAGGAAGAAAAGTGAATCAAGTTACTAAGCCTACTAAGAATCCATTGATATCATAGCCCTTATCACTCTCTATCCCTCGTGGTGCTGGGAGGTTAGCTTTGGAGTATTAACTGCAAGGCCACTGGTTCAAACCCACCAGCTCCTCTTCTCTCAAAGAGCCTCAGAAACCCTATTTAGAATTACTATTAGTTGGAATTAACTAGAGTGAGTTTCACTTCACCTTTAATCACCCTTGTATCAGCACCCTTGCCTGTATTCTATGGAGTCCCTATTTTAAAAAAAAACAACTATGTCTTCTTAATCATTTCTTCAAACATGCCTTCAATCACCTCAATCCAAAGAAAGTTAGATTTTTCCCTGCAGACACTACTTCTATTGACATATATCATTCCAAACACAATTTACATGTTAAAATTTCCATTTGTGCTCATATGCTATTTCCTTTGTCTGAAGTTTTCTTCTCCCACTCCATTCCCAATCCAAATTCTAATAATATAGGAAGGGTTGCAAGACCACCTGAACCATGAAAACTTCCAAGGTCCCTTGACAAGTGAATAAGATCTCTTCTTCAGATCCAAGGCAGCACGTGATATTTCCCTCCCATGTTCATGACTCCTTTCTCTTTTGAATGATTCGCTATTCCATACAAGTCAATAATTCAAATTAGATTTCTCTTTGTATTCCTGTAAAGTTTTATATTAAAGTTGGTGCTCCTACAATATTTAAGGTGCACACACACTCTTAATCAACTTGCTTTTAAAAGTTGGTCCATACTCACATTTTTTACTCTGTTTTTCCACTTCTGCCTTCAACCTCTTGTATTTGTCGGTCCTGTAAACCAGGACCCAAGTTATACCTGCAAAAGAAAATGCAACATGCTCAGAGAAAAATATTCGGGAGTGTCACAACAAACTATTGCCAATCGTGGCTTACTGTAGTGGGGGGAAGAGGGACGTCAACTTTTGCTTTATGTTTATCCTTTGTCGCCTTTTTTCAAATGTACTGACTTTACAACCAAAACAACCGCATCACAATGTGAAAATGCCTACATATTCAAGGAAGTGAAACGGACCCTCAAAAACAAAATTGGGCAACTTCACACTACCCCTCCCAGCTTCTGCTCAGTGTCCAGATACCCCCGGCACCAGTGTACTATTTTCCCACGAGAAGAAATACAAGCGACTTTATTTCCTCGATGACACGAGGGACCCCCCTTCTAGGAAACTCCCCCCACCCCCACCCTAGCCCCACTCCAGGGCGGCTCCAACAGCGGGGAAGTAGCCGCGCTCACCCTCGGCGAGAAGAGCCGTGCACACGGAAATAAAAACGATGAGCAGTGTGTCGGCGAACATGGTGCTCATCTCGCCCCTCCTGCCTGCACCCCCACCCGCGAAGGTGGAAGCGCCCTAGAGGCAGGGAAAGCGAAGCCCAAAGAGTTCCCTAGAAGCCGCGACCACCCAGTACCACCGCGACTCGGACGGCACCTGGACCACCCCACTTCCGCTTCCGGTTCCTAACGCCGGAAGTACTCGTGGCGAAGTCCTGTGTGGCGCGAGGAGCTGCAGCTCGGGAGTGAGATCTCGCGAGCTTTGAGACGGGAGCGGGGCACCGAGACTTGGAAGGCGAGGTGGCAAGGACTTCTCGGGCGCGTCGCCTCGTGCCTCCTCCTTGGCCACCCGCCTGGTGGCTTGGGCTTGTCCGAACTTCTGCCCCAGCCTCGCTTCTAAGCCGGGTGGGCCGTAAAGTAGAAAGCGTGCACACGGAGTGGGCTGGGTCAGGTTCCCGGCCACAGACGTGGCGCGGGGCACGCAAACGTGAAGCAGTCGTGGACTGCGGCGTTCAAGGAGCGCGCATCCTAGGGCAGGAGAGACGCTTGCTCGGACTGGAATTAGGGATGGACTGGAGGTAGGGACAGAATGCGGCAGCCACCCGACAGCGGTGTGGGTGGGAAGGGAGCGCTGCGAAGAAGCGAATGAGAGGAAGGGAAGCGGCGCCTGCCAGTGGCATCACTAAGCGGCTGGTGGACCGCACTGGGTAACGGGGTCAGTGGGAGGGACAGCAGGTGTCTACCGTGTTTATGCAGTGAGGCAGCAGGAATCATTCTGTTTTACATGAATTGGTTATAAGGAACAAAACATTTTTTTCCTAGTTAATTCTGCCTACCTTTATTTTTTTAATTTATTTTTTAATAATTTTATTGGGGGCTCTTACAGCTATTACAACATTCAGTACATCGTTTGTATCAAGCACATTTGCACACATGTTGCCACATACATTTCCAAACATTTTCCACTTGAGCCCTTGGTACAAGCTCCTCTTTAAAAAAAAAAAAAAACAATTCCCCGCCCCCCCTTTTTTTAAATGAATCATTTTATTGGGGGCCCCTACAACTCCCAGCACAATCCCTAACAACATCAGTTGTATGCAGGCCACTTTTACACACCCATTGCCATTAACACTCTCAAAACATTCTCCCTCCCTGCAGGCCCCCATTATCAGCTCCCTATATTACCCTTCCTCCCCCGCTTCCCCTTGATCCCTTAGTAACTTACAAATTATTTTTTTCATCCTGTACACTGTACAATGTGTCCCAACACTCACTTCCCTGTTGTCCGTGTCCCAGAGAGGAGGCTACGTGTAGATCCCTGAAGTTGGTTCTGGAACAAAACATTTTTGAAAGCTCAGTTTACATGTATCGATACACCTACAAGACTAAAATTGTCAGTTATTATTATTATTTTTTTAACTTTCTTTTGTGCTCAGCGCGATAAAGATGAGGTTGGGTGCTTGTATGAAGATTTACAGCCTCAGAAACCCTTAAGGAGCAGTTCGGCTTTGTCCTGCGCTAGTCATTATGAGTCTGAATGGACTCAGCTGTGTGGGTTTGGTAACGTGCTGAAGTCTGAGCTGTTATTATTACCCCAGTGAACTGACACTTCTAGTAGTTTTGTTCACATGTGCTACAAGGAGACATTGGACTTTGTTTGTTTGTTTTTTTTGGGGGGGGCATCACTGCCCTCAGGTGGTGGGAGTAGGAGGCCCAGCCTTTGCTCCTGTGGAGCTGGAATTGAACCTCCATCCCAGTTAGCTGCAGTCCCGAGCACAACCACTACGCCACTGGGGCTCAGTTCTTGCACATTGTTTTTTTAAAACCAGTTCACACAGTGTATTAAAAGATGCTGAGGTGGTTTTAACCTTTCAAGTCAGCTTTATTAATTTAATGTATTATAGTTGTCTATTATTCTGTCATAATCAGGTTATTCCCATCCCTCGATTATGGTTCATGGGAAACCACTGGAGGCTTATTCCCTGTGTAGATCCTGTAGATATATTTTGGGCTTCGACTTATCCATAGCCTTCTGCTCACCAGAATGTCACAATTTAGCCTCTGATACTATTCCCCTGTGTGATTGGACACTATTTACACAAACTGGATTTCAGGGGTCAGGAAAAACTAACAATAATACTCACTAACAATATCAGACACAGGTCTGCCAGGATCGTACATATCTTAATAAAGCAAATAGGGCATCGAAGTAGTAAGTAAATATTAGTCCTTCTATGGACAGTTCAATACTATTGGTATAATCATTTTCTCATACTATGAAGTTTCAGTCTTAAGTCCTCAGGTGACAACTGTGTTTAAGGTAAAGCCTAGTTCACATAGTGTTCCCAATTTTTTTTTGATTACCCATAATGGAAAGTCAGTGTACTTTAAATATTGCTTTGCCACTTGCCGCTTTCCCAACTACCCGCCCTTAACTTTGGTCTATATGCATTTCCCTATTGTAGATGTGTCTAAAGTGCGATCAAACCCTATTTGTCCTTTTCTATCTGACTGCGTGTCCTGGTGGTGCAGTAATTTAAAGCACTCAGTTGCTAACCCAAAGGGCAGAAGTTTAAACCCACCAGCAACTCTGTAGAGAAGATATGTGCCAGTCTGCTTAAATAAAGGTGATTAGGGCTGAGCCCCAGTGGCATAGTGGTTGTGCGCGGGACTGCGCCCCACTGGGATGGAGGTTCTATTCCAGCAGCGGCTCCACAGGAGCAAAGGCTGGGCCTCCTACCCCCCCCCACCACCAGAGGGCAGTGATGCCCCCCCAAAAAACAAAACAAAAAAATAAATAAAGGTGACCAGCTGTTGACACCCTCTGGGGTAGTTCTCCTGTGGCCTATACAGTGGCTGTGAGTTGGAATCATCTGAACAGTAGTGGGGTGAGTTTTGAGTATGTCTAATTTATTTCACTCCGGATGTTCTCAAGGTTATAACATAGACCAGAACTTCATTTTTCTTTATGGCTAAATGATGTTTTATTTATTATATGTATATACTCTTTAACAACTCCATCTCTCATTGAGTTGATTAAAACACTTGAGTAGTCCCAACTTTTTGTCTATTCCAATTAATGTTGCAACAAATTCTGGCGTGGAGACATATGAATCCTTGATTTCCTGTCTTCTGGATACATACCAAGTTCAAAAAGTCAAACTCACTGCCACTGAGTCAATTTTGTCCCTGTAGGATTGAGTAGAACTGCCCCGGTTGGATTCCTGGATTGAAATTTTACAAGAGCAGAAACTCTCCTTTTTCTCCTGCAGATCAGCTGGCGGTTTTGAAATTCTAATCTGTTATTAGCAATCTAACTTGTAACATGTTATGCCTCCCGCAGTCCAAAAATCTACCAGTGTTTCCCAGAGTGAGGGATACGCCACCCTGAGGAGGGGGCCCTAAAGGAAGATGCATACACTTATTCCTGCATTATGGGCTGTGCCACAAAAGTTTTTAATGGCCAGGGGAGCACGGATTTATTTATTTTTTGTTTTGTTTTGTTTTTTGGGGGGGCATCACTGCCCTCTGGTGGTGGGAGTAGGAGGCCCAGCCTTTGCTCCTGTGGAGCTGTTGCTGGAACTGAACATCCCAGTGGGCCGCAGTCCCGTGTACAACCACTATGCCACCAGGGCTCACCCCTGATTTATTTTTTTCAGGAAGTGAGGAGGTAAATAAGTTTGGGAACCCAGAAAATAAGATCAAGGAGTGGGGATTCCTGCATCACGTACTAATTCTTCATCAGCTTGTCTGTGGTGCTTTGTGTGTAGCAATGATGCTGGAAGTGATGTCACCCGTATTTTAAATACCAGCAGGGTCACCCAAAGAGAACAGGTTTCAGTGGAGCATTCAGACTAAGAACGACTATGAAAGAGGAATCAGCTGCTAGGAATTAGCCACTAAAAACTTCATGCATAGCTTTGAAACATTGTGGGATACTGACGGCCTAATGAATGAAAGCAGAATATTTTCATTGATAGTGCAAGGGGATGGGCCCCTTGGGTCAGAGGGCACTTGAAATCTGACTGCAGAAGAAATATTTTCTCACATTGGAGTTGACGTTAATGGTGTGTGAGTTAGTCTGGATAGACTAGAGGAACAAATTTCAGAGACACGCATATAGGTATATGGTAAGGGTTTATATACAAAAGAAATGTGACACTAAGAAGGCATCCCAATCCAGTCCAGTGCAAAGTCATAAGTCCAATAATAACCCATATGCCCGAAGTCAATAAAGCCTACTTCCGACTCAGGAAGTCACAGGTCAGTGGGTGCAGAATTCTGGCGCTGGCAGGGGTCTCCCCATGGCTCCTCGCTTCCAGGACTCAGGTCCATCAACAGCATGCCACTCCAGCTTCAGTGGTCTGTCTTCATCAGGGCAAAGCCGAGTGGTCTCTCCGCTGGCTCCTCCAACTTATCCGAGGCTGCATCTTGTCTCTTCCGTAATTAAGCGTCTCTGAAACTAACTCCCAACAACTGGGGAAGATAGCTTCTCATCTTCACGAGGGAAATATTGCGAGATTTCCCTGGAGTCTCAGGTGAAAGCCATGCCCAGAGAGAGGCCTCATCGGCTAATCAATGGCTTTCTCCTGATTAACAGGCCAAACTCCACCCCTGCATTTCAATTATAAAATTAACATAAGCACATTACTGCCACAGACCACCCCTTGTTATTTATTTATTTATTTATTTATTTATTTATTTATTTATTTATTTTGGCATCACTGCTCTCCGGTGGTGGGAGTAGGAGGCCCAGCCCCACTGCTGGAATTGAACCTCCGTCCCAGTGGGCTGCAGTCCCGCGCACAACCACTACACCACTGGGGCTCAGCCACCCCTTGTTAATTTTATACTTTCACATAACTCTGTAACCATATGTAACCCTCAAATAAACAATAAAATAATTTTTATATCGAACAGGATAAAACTAAAATACATATAAGTCAACGTGTCACCATCATTTGAAAATAGCATTCCATAAAGGAACAAAACAATAGATATCCTGTGCCTTACAATTGTAGTTACAAAATATCTACACCTTCATTCTATAATCCTATAAATGTATATTCTATCACCTATAAGAGTTTGCGGGCTGAGCCCCGGTGGCGTAGTGGTTGTGCGTGGGACTGCGGCCCACTGGGATGGAGGTTCGATTCCAGCTCCATGGAGCAAAGGCTGGGCCTCCTACTCCCACCACCTGAGGGCAGTGATGCCCCCCCCAAAAAAAAAAAGAGTTTGCAAGCCAAACTACCTCATGCTTTCATTCCCCCATTTTGGGTATCTAATTTTTATATTGCCCACTTACACCAACCCAGTGCTATAAGGAAACAATCATGTCTTTCAACATGAAGAATCTTCATTTCAGTTGGAATCTCATGAGATGTGCGTCCATTAGAAAGTCAAATCAGGACAGGCCATCCATAAAGTCAGCAACGATATGCACCAGGTCACAGACTCAAATCGCTTCTCTTCCTCTGGTCGGGTTCTGGTCAACTCAGTGTGGGCTTTTCCACTTAGCCTCACCACGGTGGCCATTGGTCACCTTCCTTTAAACCAAGGACCCAACAAATTCTCAACATGCCTAGCTCTCTCATGCTAGGTCATGAACTTCAGACCAGTAAACCCGTTCTCATCTCCTCTTTTTCCTGTGAACCAAGTCCCCCGGTGTTGGTGGCCAAAGTCAAAACCCGGCTCTTTATTGCCACATTTCTCCTGCTTTCACTGACAAGCAGTAAATCTGGGTGGTCACCTAACAAGCATTTCAGCCTGCCACAAGTTTCCTTTCACATTCAGACCCAGAGAGGAGTTATCTTCATGGTTCCAGATTTCTTCGCTTTTGAAGACAATGACTAGTCAGGATTTTCCAAGGAAATTGACTCTATCCTTCTTTGTTTTTTTGTTTTTTGGCATCACTGCTCTCCGGTGGTGGGAGTAGGAGGCCCAGCCCCACTGCTGGAATTGAACCTCGTCCTGAGCACAACCACTACGCCACCGGGGCTCAGCCCGACTCTATCCTTCTTTATCGGTCAGTCTGACCTCTCAGACTATAGGTATCCTGATTACTCCCAAAGACTGGGTGGGGCTACTTTCTTCAGAGAAGTTTTTCCAGGTGTGGTCTAACCCCATTTAGGCTCAAGGTGGGGTTAATCACTTTAGAGATGTCTTTGACCCTAAGTCCTAATTTTACTCTAGAGGTCAATGCTTGGCTTGAGGTAACTGGATTTGCAAACTCTTTCCAATAAACATTTCTATGCATCCTTATATTTACAATAACAGGCATAAAAAAAGTTTTGTTTTGTTTTGTGGGCATCACTGCTCTCCGGTGGTGGGAGTAGGAGGCCCAGCCCCACTGCTGGAATTGAACCTCCGTCCCAGTGGGCCGCAGTCCCGCGCACAACCACTACGCCACCGGGGCTCAGCCCGGCATAAAAAAAGTATAAACAGCATAATCAGAAGTCAAACTAAATTCTTAGAACAGAAGGTCAATACTTATTAAGGTTATCTTTATCCTTATCTAAACTACTGTTTACACAAAAACATTGAATTAGGTCTCAAAAGGCATCAAAAAAAGATCCCTGCTTTCAGTCTGGCATTCTGATCTTCTTAACCATTGTCCCTGAACAGAACCGGCTCTGAGACACTCAAATGGCGGCCCCCACCCCTGAGCTCAAGATATACATTAACAGTATTCATTTTATATAGAAATGACCAAAGACAGCATCCAAACAAAATAATCAAAATTTTAACATCCCATACTGTTTCCAGAAAATAACTCAGTAAACTCAAAGGACATATCTGACTTCTGTCTAGCCAAAGAAGTAACA
Source organism: Nesogale talazaci (assembly GCA_004026705.1). Taxonomy (NCBI): domain Eukaryota; kingdom Metazoa; phylum Chordata; class Mammalia; order Afrosoricida; family Tenrecidae; genus Nesogale; species Nesogale talazaci. The sequence continues at coordinate 54,010 of PVJH01006978.1, forward strand.
ATACCACGAGGGACAAGTCAAATAAGCTTCTACTTTCCATCTTATGATTTGTTCCTCTAGTATCCCACTCCTGAGGTACCATAATGAGTTAGTCCGGATAGACTAAAGGAACAAATTTCAGAGACACGCATATAGGTATTAGGAAAGGGTTTATATACAAAAGAAATGTGACACTAAGAAGGCATCCCAATCCAGTCCAGTGCAATTATAAAATTAACTTAAGCACATGACTGCCACAGTGTGTGTGAGGAAAAGCTTATTAGAGGGGTTCCTTCAAGATCTTCATTTGCTGATGGGGCACATAAAGTATGAATAAACAGCTGTAAAAACCTGCTCATGCTCAGAACCTGGAATGTACAAAGTACATAGGAAAATTGAAAGTTGTCAAAAATGACCGGAAGTGCATAAAGATCGACATTCTGGGCTTTAGTGAGTGGAAAAGGACTGTTATTGGTCATTCTGAATCAGAAAATCTTAAGATTTACTATATGTGGAATGACAGAATCAAAAGGAACAGCATTGCATTCCTTGTCAAATAGGACATTGTAAAATTAGTCTTGTCCTGGAAGAGCCCACAGTGAAATGATTTATATTTTTAAAAAATCAGTCTTGATGCTCACCCTCATGAAAATCACTGAAGACAGGTGTGTTATAACAAAGTATGATGAAGAAGCTAGATGGTTCCCAGCTATCAGAAAGAAGAACACCTGAAGTCTTAAAGGATTGTTTGCAAGGGGGCAGCCATCTAAGCGTGGTGTCAACTAAGTCCACATGGATGAAGCACTCCAGGATATGTGATCCAAGGATTCTAATAATCCAAATCTAAAGGAGCTAACGGTTATCAGTGAAAATTGCAAACACATGGTTTGTAGAGGTGATTGCATGATCCAAACCTGGATTAAACCTGTGACTCTGATCGTGGTTGAGGAATATGAACAGCCCTGCTTTCAGACAGCATTGTAGTTGATTATGGCTGAGCGCTAGTGGCGTAAGTGGTTGAGTGAGGGACTGCGGCCCGCGGACTTGGTGATTCAAATCCAGCATACGGCTCTCAGGAGCAGCGCTGGGTAGCTCTCATGACCACCAGAGGGCAATGATGCCCCCCCCAAAAAAATGAAACAAAAGGCAGATATAGGTTAAAATGTAATATATTATTATTTGATCTCCCTACCTAAGCATGGTTTCAGTTTAAAAAAAAGTTAAAACTATGGAATGTTATATCTGTAAGAGCTCCCAATAAAATGATTAAAAAGAAAATTTAGTATGTATGAAACGTGAGGGGAGGTGGATGAGTATCCAATAAAATGATTCATTTAAAAAAAAAAAGCGGGGGCTGAGTCCCGGTGGCGTAGTGGTTGTGCGCGGGACTGGGGCCCACTGGGACGGAGGTTCAATTCCAGCTCCCAGGAGCAAAGGCTGGGCCTCCTACTCCCACCACCTGAGGGCAGTGATGCCTATTAAAAAAAAAGGGGGGGGGGGAAGGGCTGAGCCCCAGTGGCATAGTGGTTGTGCGCGGGACTGCGGCCCACTGGGATAGAAGTTCAATTCCCGCTCACAGGAGCAAAGGCTGGGCCTCCTACACCCACCACCAGGGCAGTGATGCCTAAAAAGGAAAAAAAAAATCATTTAAAAAAAAAAAAAAAGGTAGGGGAAAGAGGAGTTTATACCAAGGGCTCACATGGAAAATGTTTGGAAATGAATATGGCAACATGTGTGCAAATATTCTTGATACAGATGATGTATGGAATGTTATGATAGCTGTAAGAGCCCCCAGTGATTTAAAAGAAAATTTAAGGGCTGAGCCCCGGTGACGTGGTGGTTGTGCATGGAACTGCACACAGTTCAATTCCAGCAGTGGGGCTGGGTCTCCTACTCCCACCGCCGGAGATCTGTGATGCCCCCCAAAAAAAATTTTTTTAAAAAGAAATAGTTCATGTTAAATAAATATGTTTTTAGCTGAAAAATTTAAAAAGTAAAGGAGAAACACATGAACTAAGCGTGAACCCCTCTGCCCACAGATCAGGGACGTGGATAGCCTTACTAACATGCAGCATGCATTGGAAAGTGAATTGCTGCAGATGGAGTTGGGCCAACATTTAGCACCTTATCGTTTGTTCTTCCTTATGGTCCATTTCAATTTATTCTATTTCTTACTGGTCTCTGCTTTCTTTTCTATTGAGGTTTTTAATTTGTTTTACTTTTTTATAGTTTTAGATTTTGTTTAAATATTTTCCTATATATGAAATCCAGGTACTGTAAATCTAGAGACAGTAATTGCATGATTGGTTCCCTGGGGGTCTGACAGGGGAGGCTGAGGGAAAATGGGGAGCTAATAACCATGAATACAGTAATGAAGAGCATTTTCCCAAACATTGTGGTGATGATTACACAACTTTTCTTGAGGTGACTCAACCGTTGAATTGTGTGTTGTCAGGAGGGGACAGCATGTTTGATAAAGTCGAGGGACAGTGAAAGAGCAGAAGGCCCTTGAGAAGCAGGAGTGACACAGTGGGTGCCGGAATGGGTTCAAGCATGAGGCTTGAGGATGACACAGGACCAGATAGTGTTTGGTTCTGTTGTGCATACAGTCACTATCCACAGAACAGAAACATGCTCATCCTTTAACTTTTTATTGTGAATTGGGTGAAAGTCTACATTTTAAACATTGGCTTTCCATTCAGTAATTCGGATGCATTTAGGTTTGTGACATTGGTTACAATCCCCACAGTGTAACTGCACTCTGCTCACTTCCTTCCCGTGTTTACAGTTTCCATTCCTCCTTTCCGATCACTTCCTGTTACAATCCCCAGAGTGTAACAACACTCTTCCCACTTCCTCCCAGTGTTTACTGTTTCCATTTCTCTTCTCGGAACACTTCCTGCCTCTGAGCACTATAGGTAGGCATGTGCAGCCCTTCTGGTTGTTCCAAGGAGTGTGTGTATCCTGCTAGGGTTGCTCACCTTATCCACTTCTCTATGGTTTGACTAAAAGTTGAGCAGTGCTTAAATAGGTTCCCAGACTTGTAGGTTCCACTAGTTTCTAGAAGACTTGTAAGCCTGGTGTGGGGTTTTTGTTTTGTTTTGAGGTTTCTTCAACTCCTTCAGAACCTCTTTGTGATGGTGAGAGGTCAGTAGTGGTAGTCTGAATCATCTAGTTTTTCTGGTCTCAGAGTTGTGTAGCTGATTAGTCTTTTTTTATTAATTGTTTTCATGGATCCCTGATTTTCTTTCCTCATCTCCCTCTCCTCACCCCATAATAGCCCCAAGGATGTAGTAGCTTACACCCTGGGCTGTTGTTAATTGCAAGATGAGCAGTTCAAGACAACCCGCCACCTCACCACAATAAAGCTGAGGTTTTCTATTCTAAGGATTTGCCCTCAGAAATCCACATGAGCAGTAAACCCTCTCCTGGGGTCACTGTAAGTCGGGATTGACTTGATGGCAGTGATTTTTATTTTTGAAGCCTGTGCTCTAAGTGGAGAGAGAGACCAATCGTTGCTGTATTTAATTTGGGGGGGGGGGGGACATGAAATAATCTTATTTTTTAAAAATAATTTTGTATATATCTGCCCTATGTATGTTTACTCTTTATTAAGTCTTCTAGTCATCTTAGGATGGAGACTATGCCTTTTAAAAAAAAAAGTTTGATTGGCATATGTATTGCATGAAGGTGGCATCAAGTTAATCATTCAATCCTATTAAGAGTTGGGCAGTCTTTCCTACAATCCGTTTCAGAATAGTCTCTTGTTGTCCCTATTGTTGTTAGCCCCCAACTCCCCCCCAGCTGGCTGGGTCATGCCCCTCTCACTGCCAGCGAATCCATTCTGACCCATACTCACCTTATAGGACAGGGTAGAGTTGCCCTCAGCGTTCTCTGAGATCCTAACTCTTTCCAGGATTAGAAAGTCTTTCCTTTGCCCTTGGAGTGGCTGGTGATTGCAAACTGCTGCCCTTGAGGTTGGCAGCCCAAATGATTATGGTGATGGATAATTATTAATTGGTAATGACTGATACAATTACTGTCTAGATTTATCTATTACGGACTTTATATGTGTGTGTTCACACAAAACAAATAAAAAGCAACAACAGTGACAACACAGAAAAACCTCAATCAAAAAGAAAGCGGAAAGTATCAAAAGCTGGAGCAATTCTAAAATGGGTCCAAAGGGGAATCAAGTGATAGTTACATTTTGACCTCTAAGTACTTTTGCCATCGTCTACTTCACAATGCTCTGTCAAGCTCCTTTCTCCATACTTACTGAATCTGCGTGCTGAACAAAGACGACGACGAGGAGCTGAGCTACATGAAGAAGGTGGCATCAAGAGTGGAGGAAGACTTAGTGACAGCCTCCAATATGTCCATGCCACAATCCTGCCTGCTAAATGTAAGAAATATTTTGGACTTCCAGAAGAAAAAGAAATTTGTTTTGAAAGAAGTACAAGAGTGTTCCTTAGAAATGAGGATGGGGCTGAGCCCCGGTGGTGTAAGTGGTTGAGTGCGGACTGTGGCCTGCAGGCTTGGCGGTTCAAATCCAGCGGCGGCTCTCAGGAGCAGCGCGGGGTAGCTCCCACGAGAGGGCAGTGATGCCCCCCCCAAAAAAAAAAACAGAAATGATGATGGTGAGACATTATTTTACATAATTTGGGAATGCCATCAGAGAAATACTTCCTGGAAAACGAGGTGGAGGAACACCGTGGCTTCAACAGCGGGCTCCAACACAGGAACAGTTGTGAGGCTGGCATGGGCTGGGCTGCAGTGAGTTGAAACCGACGTGAGGGCGTCATGTTAGAAGGTCAGTGATAGTGAAAAGCTTGGATGACACTTTCCCAAGATAAACTAGAATAAAACATAGCCCACATCCCTTGTATACTGACATGGGATTTATTCACTCGCAAGGGCAATTGTAATCGGGAAAACCAGCTATCCCGCTGTCACCAGTATGCAATGTCCAAGTGATGAAATCTTAAAGTACGTGGTGTCAGCACAAATTAAGACAAAAGAGCAAATTCAAGAGCATCTTGAAGAATTAATCGTTTTTACAATTAGAATTAATATGTTTTTTTGGGGGGACATCACTGCCCTCAGGTGGTGGGAGTAGGAGGCCCAGCCTTTGCTCTGTGGAGCTGGAATTGAACCTTCATCCCAGTGGGCCGCAGTCCTGCGCACAACCACTACACCACTGGGGCTCAGCCTAGAATAAATATGTAATCCTCAAATTTCTACATGATCGTTTTTAGGTTTTATGAGTTCTGTAGATTATACAATTTGGGGGTCTCTCCATAAGAAAATTACCTATCAGCTTGTGATGACATGAGTGTTGCTATGATGCTAGTAGTTTTACCGTCAATATTTCAAATACCAACAGGGTGCCTCTGGTGGACAAGTTTCAGTGGCGCTTCACGATTAGACCAGGAGGGAAGGTGAAGAAAGTAAGGATAGCTTCCCAATGACCACGTGCGTGCGCGCGCGCGCACACACACACACACACACACACACACCTCTCCAGGGGGGCAGACAGTAGAAACCGTGGGGAAAGGGAGACAGCATTCTGTGTAAGATATGAAAGCAATCATTTATAATTTATTAAGGGATCACGAGGGGGCTATCGAAAATAGAGGAGTTGATACCAAAGGCTCAATAGAAAGTAAGTATTTAGAAAATAATGGCAACACGTGTACAAATATGCCTGATGCAATTGCTACAATATGGATTGTTATAAGAGCTGTAAGAGCCCCCACTAAAATGATCTTTTAATTTTTAAAAAATAAAAACAAACTAGATGGTTAACGTTAAAAAAAAAAGAAGACCAACTAGAAATTAAGATAGGATGCTCTACTTTCAAAAATCAGTCAAAAATTCTGTGAATCATATTTTTCAATATATATATATATATGTTTTAGGCATCACTGCCTTGGTGGTGGGAGTAGGAGGCCCAGCCTTTGCTCCTGTGAGCAGGAATTGAACCTCCATTCCAGTGGGCCGAAGTCCCGCACACAACCACTACACAACCAGGGCTCAGCCTTATTTTCCAATATCATACAAAAAATTGGGCCACCTAAGTTGGCAGACACTCAAGCAGACTTCAACCACCAACTCAGGCGTTCTAATGATGTTACAGATGGCACAGTGCTAGGGGGTGTCTTGTTCTGTGTGGTGTGCATAAGCCTGGCAGGGGTTGGAGCCAACTCAATCGCAACCATGAATGAGAGTCACCAGGTGAAGTTAGTCACAAAAGTGAGTGTTTCTTTAGAAGGGACCAGCACACATAAGGAATCTTCTGATAGAGCTGCTTTTGGATTTTAACAGGCTATGGTAACAAATCTGACACTAATAGGGAAAGACCTTTTCCCTCCCAACATCACCCCCCCCTCCTGCATCACCGTCCTGGTGGGAGTAGGAAGCCCAGCCTTGCTCCTGGAGAGCTGCTGCTGGATTTAAACTGCCAACCCTGTGGGCCACAGCTCCGCACACAACCACTGCACCACCAGGGCTGAGCCAGGGAAAGACCTTTTTTTTTGTTCTGTTTTTTTTTGGCATCGCTCTCTGGTGGTGGGAGTAGGAGGCCAAGCCCCACTGCTGGAATTGAACCTCCGTCCCAGTGGGCCGCAGTCCTGCGCACAACCACTACGCCACCAGGGCTCAGCCCCGGAAAGACCATTTTATAGGGGAAAAAATATTAAAACCAGTCTTAACAGTAAATTTATATGAGGTTAGACTTTAGAAAGGGCCAGAAAAAAGACTTGGCAACGTAAACAAATACATATGCCTTTTCTTAGGGGGTAGTCACATTAGAAACCTACAATCTGCAGTGACTCAGAATAACACTGCCATATTTACTCAATATTCCTATGACATATTGCTGGTCAATAATCCACTTTTACTACTTAAATTCTAACATGTCAGGTTAGTGATTTACTGTGGTGCCCCAAGACATACATGGCATAAGCAATACTGTCCAATCTTTATATCTTCATATCCCTGACTTGAGACCTTTTTTTTTTTTTGGCATCACTGCCCTGGTGGCGGGAGTAGGAGGCCCTGCCTTTGCTCCTGTGAGCTGGAATTGAAGCTCCATCCCAGTGGGCCGCAGTCCCGCACACAACCACTACGCCACCAAGGCTCAGCTCGACTTGAGACCTTTTTGAGGTGCACAGGGTGAGTTCTAATATGGATGCTCAAAAGTATTTGTGAAAGGGATGAGATGTATGTTTTGCAGCAAAAAGCCCTCCACAGAAGAAAGGATACTTTTGACTTTCAAGTCGTATGGTACAGATCACTGACTCGTTCCCAGCCAGAGAGAAGTTACTCTCTACACGACTAACCAGTCCTCTTTCAATCATTTCAGTGCCATTCTGATTCAATACAGTTCTCACCTCTCACTTTAATTCTTTGGTTTCTTTTCATGTGCTGTTTTAAACTCCATATGAACAATTCATTTCACATACTCTGAACATGGAAAGATGTCAAATTGGCTCCTCAGGTAAAAACCTTCTGAAGTAACTATACCTTGGTGATTTTATCTAAGGTCTGCTCTTTAATGTTCAAATATGATGATATGGATTCACCTGAGGATGACCAACCTCTGTGAAATTTGATAGTGATTTTATCCCTACCATCTAGAGTAATTCTTACCCCATAGTGTGTGCTTAGTCAATATTTGTTATTAACTAAAGAAAGAGGCAATGTAATAAAAGTTATTTGGGTCAACAGATAATTTACTATACCTATATCATAAGACTTTTTAAAAAGGTGGAGATATAGAACTTTAAATTCTAGATGAAGCACAAGTCTAAACTTAATCAGATACAGAGGGAGGGCTTTGAAGATTAAAGCAAAAAAAAGATATGATCAAAGTTGTGCCTTAGGAAAATGAGTTTGGCAGCAGACTACAGGATGGATGGCAGATTAGTTAAAAGACTATTATTGGAGACTAAGCACAAAGGAATAGAGCCAGAACTAGGGTGTTGCCATTGAAAAGAGATGAATACTAGAGAAACTAAGAAAGAAATCCACAGGACTAATTCAATATGTCTTAGAAAAATAGACAAGAGAAATGGTGAAAAGAATTCTTGTATTTCTAGTCCGAATGATAGAGGACAGACTCATAACAAAACAAATTCAGCCTGGTCCTGTGTGTTCTTTGCCGTCTGGACCTGCAGGTCCTACCAACTCCTGATAAGGCCCTGGCACTAGCCTGTTGCATGTCTGTTGCAGATACCACGTAGCCCAGAGGAGAAAAGGGTAAGCAGTGATGCTCCAAATTGAAATGAGGAGAAAAGAAAAATGTGCACACAGAATATCCATTTTCCTTTCCACAGTAATGGCTTCCTTCTGCAGACTTTTGTTTCCTCAGTTCAGGAAGCTACTGCTTCCCTCGTCCCATCCATGAGTTCATTACAGTATTTAGGTTTTAAGCCCTGGAATCTGTTAACCCACCTCTTGTTCAAAGAGAGAGACCATAGTTCTTAAGTGTGATTGATGTCTCATACCCAAAAAGATCAATTTGGAAAGATTTTTTCTTTTGAATCCTCGGTCCTTTCAAATGCTTTCCTTGTTGAATAGCAGTTTATGCCACCACCCTCCCTCATTGGATTTTCTTTTCCATTATTTACTAGTCTACTTCCACAAGATTTCCCCTACCTCCCCCCCTTTTTTGTGTGTGGTCAGTGTTTTTGCTTATGTGGTTTTCAGGGACTAATTTTTCAGAAGTGGTCTGTTTTCTTCTTAGTCTGCTTAGTCTGGAAGCTCTGCTGAAACCTGTCCACTAGAGGTAACCCTGCTGGTATTTGACATACTGGTTGGCAACTTGCAGCAACACTCAAGCCACCATGGTACAACCAATTAACAGCAGGAAAACCTTAAAAGAGCAGAACAGTGTTGTCTGATACAATGGCAGAAGACGAGTGCCTCAGTTTGTAAGGCACTAAAAATACAACTGTGGAAGTGCTGCCACCTCAAAGTAGAGCCAACCTTAATTGAAGCTTTCAAAAGGGCCTTCATTAGCTGATGAGCTATGACTCCAAATGAGAAGACAGTTGCAAATATTCATTATTACAATGTGGGATATACAAAATGAATGTAGAAAACTATATCAAAAATAAAGTATAATATATAAAGATTGATATCCCAGTCAGAGCTGTAATGGACTCACATTGGCCCTTTTGAATTAGATAATCATGGTTTATGATGCTGGGAATGGCAAACTGAAGAGAACCGGTGCTGCATTCACTGTGAAAAAGAATATTTGGGCTGAGCCCCCGTGGCGTAGTGGTTGTGCGCGGGACTGCAGCCCACTGGGACGGAGGCTCAATTCCAGCTGTGGGGCTGGGCCTCCTACTCCCACCGCCGGAGAGCAGTGATGTCCCCCCCCCCCCAAAAAAAAAAGAAAAAGAACATTTGAGGGGGAGAAGGGGGGTTAAGGAGGAGCTGATAGTAAGGGCTCAAGTAGAAAGAAAATGTTTTGGAACTAGTGAGGGCAACATAGGTACACGTGTGCTTAATGCAATGAATGATGGCTTGTCAAAAGATTTGTAAGAGTCCCCCCAAAAATAATTAGTAAGAAAAAGAAAAGCTAGCCAAAAATGATTAGTAAGAAAAAGAAAAGCTGGGCCTCCCACTCCCACCAGAGGGCAGTGATGCCTTTAAAAGAAAAGAAAAAAATTTCAAGATCTCTCTTGTAATATAGTTCTGTGATAAGATAATATCTGTATGCCTACAAGGAAGACCATTTAATACAACTGTTATTCACATTAACTCATTGTTAATGTGTGTTATATAATCTGTTGTGAACTGAGAGGATTAGGAGTGAAGGAGTGGATTTTAGCCTGTCAGGTCGCTGGAGGAACCACGTGGAGATCCCTGCCTGCGCTGACATGCTTACCATGCCACTGGATCCACAAGACTGCCCTGCCACTGGCCTGTGATCTTCCTGCATTTGGCATTATTGCATGTGTTTCAGGAGTCTGAAAGAGGAATTTATTATTGACTGGTATCGGACACAGCTGCTAATATTAGACTTATGGACTTGATCTGGACTGGGCTGTGGTGATTTCTCTATATAAACCTCTTTCTTATACATACATGAATTTGTTTCTCTAGTCAACCAAGACTAACACACTCATCAATCTCCAAGGCTAGTGATGAAGAAAACGGAGAATTCCACCATTTTCTGGTTTCTCCCCCCCCCCCACCATATTCTATAATGTGAAAGTAATGAAATGAGTGATCAAACAATGCAATGTTAATTACCTTGAAGCTATATAGTGTCAGGAACTCTATATAGAGTCTCTCTGTGTGGGGATCAATGCAGTGACAGAAACATTAAAAAAAATTTTTTTTAGGGTCTCACTTCTCTGGTGGGAATAGAAAGCCCAACCCTGCTCCTAGAGAGCTGCTGCTGGATTTGAACCACCAGCTCTGTGAGCTGCAGTCTGGCACACAACCACTATGCCATCAGGGCTCAGCCAGGTACAGAAACATATAATAGTTCAGAAACATTTCTGTGTCTTCAAGCGAAGGCTTACTATGTTTCACATTTCAAGTTGAATACAATTTAAGTTATTGTTTTCCTAAATGATTTCTATACTCTTTAGCTTATTGTTTCATTTTCTGTTAGAATCTTGAAATCTGCCAATATCTATTTCATTTTATTTCTGTGAACCTTTATTTTTTCCCCTTCATTTTAATGCAGATTTTATTACCTTTGCATATGAAACCTAAAAATGCGTGAAGTTACTACAAATCAAAAGAACTGCATATCATTTCAGATATCTTTCTCAAGTATAGCAGACCCATGGGACAGACAGTTGCACTTACTCCATTGTTGACTGGCAACAAAAGTCTGTACTGCTCTAGTGAGGCCATCCAGAAATGCACGAGTCAGGCTCCCTGGGTGCCCCCTCGTGGATCCTTGCAGGTGTAGTGGTCACATGTTGGCTTATGGTCAACAATTTGAAGCCACCAGCAAGTCCGAGGTGGACAGACTGGGCTTTCTACTCCCGTAAAGAGTTACAGTCTCAGAAACCCACAGGGTGGCTGTGACTCAGCACTGACTCAGGGCAGTGACTTAAGGATGCAGCCCTCAGCCATTGACTGACAGATTTGGTTGAGAAAAATCTCAGGTCCTTTACCAGGGAGGATAATTCTGAGGCCATATCACCACTGCTTCTGGTTTTCCAAAGTGATTAGTAACTCAATAAATTCTAAATAAATACCCAACTGTATTTTCTGGAATCACTTCTAGAATAAACTATTTGCACTCAGATCTTTGTCTCAAATATTTTTCTGAGGAAGCCCAAAAGAAGTAATGGTCTACTCCCCTAAAGATTTAAATTCTTGGAAACCCAAAGGGCCCGTTCTTTTCTGTATTATCAGATCACTCTGAGTCAGAATTGACTCAATGTCAGTGAATTTGGTGTTTTGGTATTATAAATTCCTGGCTATTCTTAAAATTCAATGATAACAGTAAAACCTTAAAGATTGTTGACTCTGTGTTCAGAAAATATTGTATTTAAATTGAATTTTTAGAAGCAAATTCTTTTTTTTAATCATTTATTGGGGGCTCATATACAACCCATACATACATATACTGTGTCAAGCCCCTCTGCATGCCTGCTGCCATCACCATTCTCCAAACATCCATTTTTCCACTTGAGCCTTTGACATCACCTTTTCATATTTTCCCCTCCCTCCCTGATCTTCCCTCCCCCACCAGCCCTCAATACTTCTTGAATTATTATTTTGTCATATCTTACACTGCCCCACATCTCCCCTCACCCACTACTCCAATCTCCGTTCTCCAGGTAGATTATGTGTAGATCCTTATAATTGGCTTCCCCAAGGTAAATTCTTATTTCTAGATTTGCATTGTAACACTGTAAAATGTAATAATCATTTATTTATTGATACAATTGTGATGATGTCACAGGACCAGGCAATGTTGAAGGTCTCTTGTTCATAGAGTTGCTCTGGGTCAAAATCAACTTGATGCCATTTAACAGCAGAGCCTTCGAAAAAAAAGTGTCAGTGTGAAAAGCTCTAAATTATCTTAGTCAATATCCCTGAATTTGAATTTAATATTTAGTACATAGTGACATCTACTATTTTAATGTGTAAATATGGATTTGAGGATGTACAACTAAACTTACTTAAAGCTGAGCATTGAAAAGAATCAGGAAAAGATTTTAAAGGGGACAACCATGGAGAAACAGGTTTGGGATTGTACCTAGTCTTACCCCACCACACCAAAGAAAAATGAAAATACTAAGGGTGTGTAGCAGAGCAGCAGGAAGAGCAGAGTGTGGAGTTCCGAGGGAGTGCCAAGGATTGACTTTGGGGCCTGGGTGTGGCACCCCATCAGACCCAACTGGAGGACCCTCTTGGAGGTCAATGAACAGACCTTGAACAGTTTACAGTTTTTTCTTTTGTTATTATTATTTTGTTTTGTTTTGTTTTGGGGCATCACTACCCTCTGGTGGGAGTAGGTGGCCCAGCCTTGCTCCTGGAGAACTGCTGCTGGATTTGAACCGCCAGCCCAGTGGGCCACAGTCCCACGCACAACCACTACGCCACCGGGGCTCAGCTCCTCTTTTGTTATTATTATTTTGTTACTTATTTATATATATTTCTGGACATTTTTGGTGGTTGTTATCGTTTTATTTATTTTTTTTTTTTGTCGCTTCATCTTGCGATGTCTTGGGGGTTTTTTGTACATATTATTATCTCTGCAAGTCTATCCAGATAAGATAGGCTAGATTAACAGTTGGGGGAATGGAGGTGGTGTTCACAGGGATAGGGAGCAACAAGTGATCCAAAACCTGTGACATGGTGGGTGTGAGAGGCCTCATAGGGATTGATCAAGAGTAATGTAAGAGAGAGAAATTACTTAACCCCAATTGAAGGCTGAGCATGATAGTGGGACAAGAGAAAAGTAAAAGGAAATACAGGAAAAGACTGGGGAGGTAAAGGGCATTTATAAGGGTCTAAATACTGGCATGTACATAGATATATAGACTTATATATGATGATGGGGAAATAGATCTCCGTGCATATACTTATAGAGTTATTATTAAGGTAGCAGATGGGCATTGGACCTCCATATCAATGCAAGAACACTTCTATTAAATTGACATTCCTTGATGCTCACCTTCCCGACATGATCACTGAAGACTAATGTGTGCATAAGCAAAAGTGGTGAAGAAAGCTGATGGTGCCTGGCTATAAAAAGATGTAGTGTTTGGGATCTTAAAGGCTTGAAAGTAAACAAGCGACCATGTAGCTCAGAAGCAACCAAGGCCACATGGAAAAAGTACACCAGCCTGTGTGATCACGAGGTGTCGAAGGGATCAGGCATCAAAGAACTAAAAATCATATCATTGTGTGTCCACCTTCCTGATATGGTCGCTGAAGACAAATGTGTTCATACGCAAATGTGGTGAAGTAAGCTGGGTGAAGTAAGCTGATAGTGCCTGGCTATCAAAAGATAAAGCGTCTGGGGTCTTAAAGGCTTGATGGTAAATAAGCAGTCATCTAACTGAGAAGCAACAAAACCCACATGGAAGAAGCACACCAGCCTGTGTGACCATGAGGTGTTGAAGGGATCAGCTATCATGCATCAAAGAACTAAAAATTTTATTATAAATGAGGGCATGTACAGATTGGGGACCCAAAGCCCATCTGTAGGTGAAGCGACATCCCCTTACAGAAGGGTCGCAAGGAGAAGACAAGTCAGAGTACAAGACAGCAACGAAGAAATATGCAACTTTTCTCTAATTCGTAAGTGCTTTCCTCCCCACCCCCCACTATCATGATCTCAATTCTACCTTACAAATGCAGCTAGACCAGAGGATGCACACTGGTACAGATAGGAACTGGAAACATGGGGAATCCAGAACAAATGATCTCTTCAGGACCAGTGGTGAAAGTGGTGATACCAGGAGGGTGGAAGGAAGGTGGAGTAGAAAGGGAGAACCAGTTACAAAGATCTACATATAACCTCCTCCCTGGGGCCTGGGCAGCAGAGAAGTGGGTGAAGGAAGATATTAAATAGTGTAGGATATGACAAAATAATTATAAATCCAGGGTTCGTGGGGAAGGGAGGCGTGGGAAGGATAGGGAAATATCAGGGGCTAATACCAGGGGCTTAAGTGAAAAGAAAAAGTTTTGAGAAAGATGATTGATGGTGAAGGGTGACTGGTAGGATTCTTGCTTTCCATGCGTGAAAAAGATGATGGCAACAAGTGTACAAATGTGCTTTGCATACATTGGATGGATGTATGGATTGTGATGGGAGTTGTTTGAGCGCCCAATAAAATGATTTTATTTTTTTGGGGGGGGATCATTGCCCTTTGGTGGTCATGGGAGCTACCCAGACCTGCACCTGAGAGCCGCCACTGGATTTGAACCGCCAAGTCCGTTGGCCGCAGTCCCGCACTCAACCACTTGGACCACCAGGGCTCAGCCCTAAAATGATTTTAAAAATAAAAGATTTTTAGGGCTGAGCCCTGGTGGCGTAGTGGTTGTGCGCGGGACTGCGGCCCACTGGGACGGAGGTTCAATTCCAGCAGTGGGGCTGGGCCTCCTACTCCCACCACTGGAGAGCAGTGATGCCCACAAAAAAAAAAAAAAAGGTTTAAAAATAAAAGATTTTTAAAGCACTTTAGACACTTTTGCACACCTGTGCTTTAAATATTAAAAAAATTAACAAGATGTATCAAAGACCTTTAAAATGTGCATACCTTTTTAATCTAACAAAAGTACCACACAGCCTAAGACGTATATTTTTACATTCTCACCTAGTTAAGTCAGCAGAATATATGTAAGTTCTATAAATGATACTAAAATTTACACTGGAACTAGGACGGAGGTTCAATTCCAGCAGTGGGGCTGGGCCTCCTACTCCCACCACCAGAGGGCAGTGATGCCCAAATTAAAAAAAAATTAAAATTTACACTGGAATACCAGGAATGATATAAATTCACATTGATTGCATTGAAAATACTGACAAATTATCATTTCTAGATTATGTAATGAATACATGTTTATGAAATTATGAAATAGAAAGTTGGATCATGAATGAGAATATGTTGCAAAACAAGAGTTAGAATCTTTCCAGATCTGGGTAGTTGAAGCCCTTTTGAAAAATGAACGAATGGTAAAAAACATCTAAGAAAATATGGACTAAAATACCTGAGTGGGGGATCTTAAGGATGACTATATCTGTGTATTTACTTTTTACTCAGTTTCTGATTGATATAGAATTTTATATTATTTATATGCAATAGAGAAGTAGTGAAAGCCAAAACCATAAACATTTCAGAGGAAAAACTATTCATCGCTCACAATGAAGCATTGCTTTCTTAAATACACAAAAGACTATTGTGTACACTCGCCAATCATCTCGTGTGCTACCGAATGCACCACACTGACTTGTGGGGCATTCTGTGGAGACTGATGCCAAAACATTTCTGTGAACAATGGAAAGATTATGTTGGGCTTGACTCACCTCATTTAGGCCAGGACACTTTTGCACATCACTTGGACAAAATACAAGATTGTTTATCATCTACTGTACAAAAGAAGCAGTCCCCCAATTATTAGAAATTATAAAGCTGTTTGGCAAATATTTTCTTTAATTGCAAAGTGTTATTTATGCAGAGGTGCTTGAGTGAACCTCCATTTATTGGGAACGGGGAATTTTCTAAATGTTAGTCTTTAATTACTTTCAGTAAAGGAGAGGTAGAGATGTAGCTAACTTAAGTTAAAGAGTTCCAAATAACCAAGCCAAAGATTTTTATTTTATTTTATTTTTAATTAAATACTTTTATTTAGGGCTCTTATATCTCTTATCCATACATTTATCCAGAGTGTCAAGTACATTTGCACATATGTTGCCATCGTCATTTTCTTTTTTTTTTTTGGGGGGGGGCATCACTGCTCTCCGGTGGTGGGAGTAGGAGGCTCAGCCCCACTGCTGGAATTGAACCTCCGTCCCTGTGGGCCGCAGTCCCGTGCACAACCACTACGCCACCGGGGCTCAGCCCACCATTGTCATTTTCAAGGCATTCTTTTTCCCACTTGAGTCCTGATATCAGATCCCCATTTCTTCCTCCTCCCTCCCCTGCACACCCACCTTCACAAACCCTTAATAAGTCACAGATTATTATTTTCATACAAATTTTTATTTTAGGGCTGAGCCCTGGTGGCGTAGTGGTTGTGCGCGGGACTGCGGCCCACTGGGACGGAGGTTCAATTAAGGCAGTGGGGCTGAGCCTCCTACTCCCACCACCCCGGAGAGCAGTGATGCCCCCCTCCCCCCAAAAAGAAAAAAAAGAAAGAAAAGAAAAAAAAAATTTAAAACATTGAAATTGCTGGGACTTGGCTAGATATCTCTGCTTCATATTACCTAGTTTCTTCCCAAGCATTACATTTTATTGTTATTGCTGGTTCTGGTGTCAGCCTTTCTTTCTGAATTGTAAACTCAATAAAGGTAGTGGTGACATCGGCCCTACTAATACATTCCCAGGCCTTACTATTGAATGAGTGGATGAAGTGAATGAAAGGATAGAGATCTGATTTAGAGCTAGGAAACAAAGGGTGAGGGTCCTGCAGTAGCACCATGCTTGATGGGGAAAAGTATATTCCATTGTAGATTTTGAGATTCTCAGATAAAATGTTTAAGTTTGCCATTAATATCACTTCCAATAAATGAAATGAGCTAAAACTATACTCTTCAAGGTTCCTGTAGAGGAAACTGGCAGATAAAGCTACCATGCTTCATAAATTTTGGGTTTAGAACATCTAAAAGTCTATTTCGTCATTTTAAAAAAGATCAATAAATTAAAGCCAATGAACTTTAAATAATGTATAAATCACAAAGTCAGTTGTTGACAGAAATCAGTCTTGAGCTAAGTCTCCTTGCTTGCTGACTTGGTTCTCTTTTGGTTAGACTTAAAATGAGGATGATCTGTCTCCCACCTCTGGAAAGGGGCATGGAGACAATTATGCTGTTCTTTGAAAGCACTGGTCCAGAGTTCCTCTCCAGCCGAAAAGGCCAACATGTAATTGGGACTATTAAGACTATCACTGTGGGGGAGGGAGGGGAGTAAATGAGGAGCTGATATCAAGGGCTCACGCAGAAAGAAAATGTTTTGAGAATGATGATGGCATCAAATGTACAAATATGCTTGACACAATAAATGTACATATGGATTGTAATAAGAGCTGTAAGAGCCCCCAAAATAAGATTTAAAAAAGAGAAAAGAACAAAAAAGGAACATCTCTGTAAAGGAAATAGAAGATAGGTGTGTACCGCTGGAAGACTGCATCTGCGTTCAGTGCACAGACATGAGGCAAGGTGCAGGAACACTAGAGACGAACCACAGGAGGCGGAAGTGAAACTGATCTGAGGGTTGGAAGGACTGAGAATTGAATGAAAACATTGTGTTCTTTCCAGCCTGAACAACGACAAGGAAAAGCAGTGATCTGGACTGTATTTGACCCTTCAGAAACTGTCTGCCTAGAGGAAAATAGCCCTGGACATCACTGTGAGTTCATCTGTCGGGATTAAATGACCCATCAGACTGGTTGCATACGATCATCTTTATAAAACTCTTGTTTCTTTTTTTTTTTCTCCCCTGAAACTCTTGTTTCTTGAAGCTTTAAATTTCACACGGTCCCCAGAAACAGCAAAAGAGAGGGGTAGTAAGAGGTCCCAATAAAATGTTTAAAAAAACATATAAAGGTAGAGGGAGAAATTCGAATTGCTTCCTCCGTGGCACCGCAGGTACCACGAGGATGGCATGTATGTGGAGGCCTTCGCCCGCTGGCCCTGCGGCATCCCAAAGTAAGCGCGGGCTTCGGCCAGTGGTACATCTCCCCCTTCATAACTACCGATTAGTGATGTCCTGTCTTCATAAAATCATTTGGGCATCAAGAGTAATTTGGAGAGTGTATTTTTTCCTATGTAAGCCTCATTTATAATAACTATAGTGAAACTTTTATGATACTGGCAGTGCATTTAAACAATAAGGGTTTTTGCACTGCTTAAAAATTAACTTTCTTTTTTTTTTTTTTTTTTCGTTTTTGTGGGCATCACTGCCTCTGGTGGTTGTGGGCGCTACCCAGCTGCCGCTGGATTTGAACTGTCAAACCTGTGGGCTGCAGTTCTGCACTCAACCACTTACGCCACCGGGGCTCAGCCCAAAAATTAACTTTCAAACCATTGTTTCATTTTTTTCTTTTCTTTTTCACATCACTGTTCTGGTGGGAGTAGGAAGCCCAGCCTTGTTCCTGAAGAGCTGCTGCTGGATTTGAACCATCAACCCTGTAGCCCACAGCCCCACACACAAGCTCTGATTTGCCCGTCACCTTTCCTCCCTTTTCTATGTTAAATCATTTTGGGGGGGCTTGTACAATGCTTATCACAATCCATACATACATCATGTCAAGCACATTTGTACACCTGATACCTTCATCCTTCATCATTCTCAAACATTTGAGTTTTCTACTTGAGCCCATGACATCAGCTACTCATTTTTCCCCTCCCTCATCAACTCTCGATAATTTATAAATTATTATTTTGTCATATCTTATACTGCCTGACATCTCCCTTAGCCCACTCCTTTGCTGTCCGTTCTCCAGATAGGTTATATGTAGATCCTTGTAATCGGTTCCCCCTTTCTATCCCATCTTCCCTCCACCCTCCCAATATCACCACTCTCACTACTGATCCTGAGAGGTTCATCGGTCCTGGATTCCCAGTTCCCATCTGTACCAGTGTACATCTTTCAGTCTAGCTGGATTTGTAAGGTAGAATTATGATCATGATAGCTGGGGGGAGGAAGCATTTAAGAACTAGAAAAAGTTGTATGTTTCATCATAGCTACACTGCCCCTTGACTGGCTTATCTCCTCCTCGTGACCCTTCTGTAAGGGAATATCCAATTGCCCACAAATGGGTTTTGGGTCCCCACTCTGCACATCCCCTCATTCACAATGATGTGATTTTTGTTTCTTGATGCATGACACCTGTTCCCTTTAACACCTCATGACCACAGAGGCTGTCATGCTTCTTCCATGTGGGCTTTGCTGCCTCTGTGCTAGAGTGCCGCTTGTTTGCCTTTCAGCCTTTAGACCCCAGATGCTTTATCTTTTGATAGCCGGGCACCATCAGGTTTCTCCATCATGTTTGCTTATGCATCCATTTGTCTTCGGTGATCATATCGGGAGAGTGGGCACACAATGGTATTATTTTTGTTCTTTGACTCCTGATACCTGATTCTTTCCACACCTCATGACTACACAGGGTGGTGTGCTACTTCTGTGAGGGCTTGGTTGCTTCTCAGTTAGATGGTCATTTGTTTATCTTTAAGCCCTTAAGACCCCAGGTGCTATATCTTTTAATAGCTGGGTACCAACAGCTTTCTTCACCACATTTACTTATACACCCATTTGTCTTCAGTGATCGTATCAGGCAGTTGAGGATCATGGAATACCAGTTTAATAGAACAAAGTGTTCTTGCATTGAGGGAGTACTAGAGTGAATGCGCAGGGTCCATCTGCTACCTTAGTACTTAACCTATAAATATATGCACATAGATTTATTTCCTCCTCATCATAAATATATTTACATATATACATGCCTTTATTTAGAGCTCTACAAATACCCTTTACCTCCTAGTTCTTTCCTTTATTTCCTTTTACTTCTCCCTTGTCCCACTATCATGCTCAGCCATCATTTGGGTTTCAATACTTCCTCTCAGTTATATTACTCTTGATCAAGCCATACCAGGCCTCTTATACCCTCCTCATCACTGATTTTGGATCACTTGTTGTTCCCTGGTCCCTGAGTTTGTTTATACCACTTCCTTTCTCCCACCTCCTCCTTCTATGTGAATTGTGATGTTTTCCCCCACACACAAAAGCTGTGCACTCAGAGGTTTTTGCATTTACTTACAAGATATTTGAAAGGTATATGTTTTAAAGCTTAAATATTCTGGTGACATTATTAACATGTTTCTTTTTCACTAGAGAGTAAAAAGACTCATCTCTTCTACTCCATTATCCACTGCCAGCAATAAATTCCAACCCTATGGAGTATTTCTGTGATGATCAGTCTCTAGGGGAGCAGAGAGCTTCATCTTGTTCCCCAAGGAGAGGCTGAAGGACGTGACCCACCGACCGACTGGTTTGTAGGCCAACACTAACCTGTCACAGCCACTAAGGCTCACCTCTTCAACTAGTGAACAATTTTCTTTTTTTTTTGGGGGGGGGGAGCACCATCACTGCCCTGGTGGAAGTAAGAAGCCTAGCCTTGCTCCTGGAGAGCTGCTGCTGGATTTGAACCGCCAACCCTGTGGGTCGCAGTCCTGCACACAACCACTACACCACTGGGGTCCAGTGAACAGTTTTCTAAGGAACATACAAATATGAAATATTAAAAATTGAGTAATAACCCTAAGTGGTCATTAATAACTCTCTAGGAGAAGGAATTTCACATCTTGTGTAACATTTTTCTGATTTTCGTTTTTTGTTTTGTTTTGTTTTGGGGGGCATCACTGCCCTCTGGTGGTGGGATTAGGAGGCCCAGCCTTTGCTCGTGTGGAGCTGGAATTGAACCTCCATCCCAGTAGGCTGCAGTCCCGCGCACAACCACTATGTCACTGGGGCTCAGCCCTGGTTTTTGTTTTTAAAACATTTCTCGAACTTTTTTTTTTTTTTTTTAAGGCATCACTGCCCTCAGGTGGTGGGAGTAGGAGGCCCAGCCTTTGCTCCTGGGATCCGAAATTGAACCTCCATCCCAGTGGCCCGCAGTCCCGCGAACAACCACTACGCCACCAGGGCTCAGCCCATTTCTCGAACTTTTAAAGTCAGAAAACAATTATAATAAATTATTGAATAACTGAAAATTATCATGAGACTTCTAATAGAGAGCTAAATACCCTTCTCGCTGTAAAAAGGTCTCTTAGGAACTCTTCCAAGAGATAGCAGAATCCTGTTTATTCCCTTGTAAGAGACAATTTGCTGTGGAGATGCTTGATTACTATAGAGAAGTATTTCTTAGCATGAACACTGTAGAACACACTGCTTCTGCAGCTTGACAATTGGAAGCCATACTAGACAAAAAAACAAACATTTTTTTAAAAAAACCTGCAGTTTGGCAACACAAGAAACTAGGCTAACACTGGGATGCATTATGCCATTTTTCCTTATTTATTTTTATTTTTGTGGGCATCACTGCTCTCCGGTGGTGGGAGTAGGAGGCCCAGCCCCACTGCTGGAATTGAACCTCTGACCCAGTGGGCCGCAGTCCCGCGCACAACCACTACGCCACCGGGGCTCAGCCCTGCATCATGCCATTTTTATCCAGCTTATTTGCCACTATTATCTTTTGCCTCTCTGGGCCACTGTGTTTGAAAGGACATTTTGGGAGCCGTTGTTTTCCGGTCTCCAAAGGAGTGTTTTTTTTATGGTGGGAGCAAGGCGGAGCTCCACTCCTCAGCTCCCATGGGATTGACTGCTGTTCTCAGTTAGCCTCCAGTCATTCTGATTCTGGAAGCCCTGCCTGTGTGGGAGTAGAATTGCTCTACAGGTTTTCCAGGTTGTAAGTGCCTGGAAGCAGCTCGCCAGGTGTGTCTTCAGAGGCATCTCTGGGTGGGTCCAAATAATCAACCTTTCCACTAATTGTACACATGGGACTTACCCACTTTTAAAGGTGTGCTGCTCCTCGTTGCACATAATTGTTTTTTTCGGGGGGGGGGGACAATCACTGCCCTCTGGTGGTCATGGAGGCTACCCAGCCTTGCTCCTGGAGAGCCGCTGCTGGATTTGAACTGCCAGACCCGTGGGCCACAGTCCCGCACTCAGCCACTACACCACTGTGGCTTAGCCCTGCACATAATTCTTTTAGCTTGATCTAGATGATTTACATTAATAGACTTTTTTTGTGCTTCTAGTTTTTAGGTAGGTCAGTACTTCTTACTAAGCCTGGAGCACTTAGAAAGACTAGAGAAGACTTCATTGACTCTCCTCCACCCTTTTAAAAAACTATTGTGAATTGAGTGAAGGTTGGGAGCAAATCAGTTTTCCATTCAACAATTCACACACATTTTGTTTCATGTCATTGACCACATGCCACACAATGTACATTCTTCGGTTCCTATTCCATTTCTTACCTGTTTCCTGTTTCCATTCCATTCTTCTTTCCATTGGGGAAATACTGCCCGTTTGATCTCAAATGGTTGATCATTCTGAGGTGTGAGCACCTCTCGGGGCTCCTTCCCCTTGTGGTGTTCGGGGCTGTGGCACCGGGACCCTGCACACAGCAGACCGGAAGACCGCCTGCTCCTCGCCACACTCCCAGTTATTCTTACAGCTGAGCCCAGGCTGCAGCCATTGTTTCTGTCCGTCTCGCCGAGGGTGTTCCTCTTTTTGGCTGCCCCTCCTTTTTACCATGCTTCATGTCCTTGCACAGGGTCTGGTCTTACCTGACCACGTGTCCAAAGTACATTAGAAGAAGTGTGGCCACCCTTGCTTCTAAGGAGCATTCTGGCTGCATTTCCAGGATGGATGCGTTTGTTGTTTCTCAAGACCAATCAATCATCTTTGCAAGCATCATAGTTCAAATGCATTGGCTTGGGTCAGGCACACCTTAGTTTTCAAAGTAACCGCCTTGCTTTTCAACAATGGAAAGAGGTCTTGTGCAACAAATTTACCCGATGCCATGTGTCATTTGGTCTCTTCATCAGTGTTGTCTGGAGCACTGATTGTGGGTTGACCCACCAACCCACCCTTCTGTCAGAGCCCTTCCTCAGTATCTCAGAGCTACCTGGGACCCAGAGAGAAACTCTAGGACTTGGAAGAACATGTCCAAGATCTCCACCTGAAGTGGCTGAGGCTGCTGAGACTAGATGTAACAGAGACCGCACATGGAAATGCAGAGGAGCAGCGCTGAGACTCTTCTAGCCCAAGAACATGTCATTGTGAGAGAGGGTGATGGGCTGGTTGGCTTCCTGGCACAAGGAGACAAAGGCCAAATGAAAATGTGGCTGAGGCTAAGCCCTGGTGGCGTAGTGGTTGTGTGTGGGACTGCGGCCCACTGGGATGGAGGTTCAATTTCCGCTCACAGGAGCAAAGGCTGGGCCTCCTACTCCCACCACCAGGGCAGTGATGCCTAAAAAAGAAAAGAAAAGAAAAGAAAAAAATAAAGAAAATGTGGCTGAGAGACTGAGGACCAGAGAGAGACTTGGCTACTGGCTGAGGGGAGCAATGGCTGTATCCCTAAAGTTTGCTGATCCAGACTTGTGTTCAACGTTTAACTACCCTCATAAAACCTCTTAAGAGACCTGTTTGAAAGAACATATTGGAAGACATTACACATTGGGCTGCTAACTTTGAGGCCATCAGTTTGAAACCACTGGCCACTCCATATTAGAGGAGACATACTACTTCTGTAAAAAGTTTCAGTTTTGGAAGCCTAAAGGGGCAGTTTTCTGCTCTGCCCTATAGGTTCATTAAGAGTTAAAATTGGGGCTCATCCCCCGGGGTGGCGTAGTGGTGGTGTACGGGACTGCAGCCCACAGGGCTAATGGTTCAAATCCAACAGCAGCTCTCCAGGAGCAAGGCTGGGCTTCCCACGCCCACCGGGGCAGTGATGCCCACAGGGGAAAAAAAAAAGTTAAAATTGACTACATGGCAATGAGTTTAGTTTTGGTTTGGAATAAACCCCCCGTTAATGTTGAGTATTGTCGGTGAGTTCTGCCTAGCCACCATAACAAATTATGAAACCCAGCATAAAAATACAGTTCCAAGGGAGGAGTCTGTGTCAGAATAAGAAGAGAAGGATGGGGCCTGGAGGCATGTCCAACCTGTGCCTGCAGCAAAAGGAAAGCCAAAGGAGGTCACATATGTCCACCTCCATTGCCATTCATTCCCCTCCCAGAGGGCTACTGAACCACTGTTCCCATTCCAACTAGAGAAGATGAGTGTGGTATGTACAGGGGTTCATTGTTCTGTCTGTAGCACAATCATCTGTAACTGTTCCTTTCATTAAAAAATGTTATGTGATTGAACTACTGGATTGTATGATACATGAATTACATGTCGGTAAAACTTTAAAAACTTAAAAGATAAAACACACATAAAAATATTCTGGTCAAGGGCTGAGCCCCAGTGATATAAGTGGTTGAGTGTGGGACTGTGACCTGCAGGCTTGGCGGTTCAAATCCAGTGGTGGCTCTCAGGAGCAGGGCTGGGTAGCTCCCATGACCACCAGAGGGTAGTGATGCCCCCTCCTCATATATATATTCTGGTCAAAAAAAAATTCTGATCCAATAATCTTGGCCAAGAAAAGGTAACCTCAGCTGGTTGGTCCACAATCCAGACAGAGGAGGATGAGTACTTCTCTGCCGAGTCACTGTGCCTCAGAGGTTGCAAGTCGTGTGCTCAGGTACACAGAGAGAGCTCCCAGAGGCTGTCTGCACCATGCACTTCATGGACCCTTCTCCACCTGTGCAGTTGTAGCCCATGCATTCAAGTTCTCCACCCCCCATGCATTTCATCCAGTATGAGGTAGCGCTCAATTCTTTCTCTATGAAAATCTGGATTTCCTTGTATTCTTATCTCTTACATCAAAACGACCACTCCAAGATGTATGGAATTCCACCATCCAAATGTAGATATTCCTCATAAAACAATTTCATCTTTTCTTCATACTTTGGGAGTTTGGGGAATCCTGGTGACACGGTGATTATGCACCGGGCTGCGATCTGCAAGGTTGGCAGTTTGAAGCCCCAGCTGCTCCAAGGGAATGTGACAGGACTCTCTGTTCCCATAAAGAGTGGCCATCTCCGGGGCAGTTCTACTCTGCCTGTGGGGGACTACGAGTTGGCACCGGCTTGATGGCAGTGAGCACGAGGTTTTGTTTTTGAGTTTTGCTAGTTTATCTTCGTATAATTTATTATGTTCCTCTGTCAGTAATTTCTCTCTCTTTGGGCCTTTTCTAATTCTCTGTCATTTTCATAGTTGTTGTTATCCAATTCCCAGGAAAATACACCAAGCCACCAAGCTGACATAGTTGCTTCAGGATGCCCAGGCTGTCAGGCGCTATTAGGCAGGCTTGTCTATGTACCATAGGATATGTCTATGTACCACTCTTCCTCCACTTCTGGCCGGGGTGCTGCCTCCAATTCAAAGACACTGCCCTGGAGCTGCCGGAGCTCGAGCTTCTGCACACTTCCCCCCTTGTTTTTCTTAACTAACTCTACTTATAGGTTTGCAGACCGACAAAAACCTTGGCAAAAATCAGAATTTTGATTAACAATACATTCTTACAATACATTTTCTTTCCTTTCAAAAATTTTCTCCTCTTTTTTAACAGTTTTATTGGTACTTCATCCACATATCACACACTTCAATAGTTCAATCATATGAAGAAGAGTTGTACAATCATTACCACAATCAATTTTAAAACACTTTCTTTCCCACCCGATGATTAAATTACGTTTAAAATGAGTTGTGGAATCACCAGCAGTTCTAGAGAGGGCTCCATGCCCCCTCATTCTCCTGATCTCCCTCCACCCCCACCCCCATAAGCCCTTGCATCAGTTATCATTGCTATGCCTGTACTACTACTACTGTGCTTTCCAGAATGGAAAACCCTACAAAAGACAGTAAAAAACAAAAAAAGTGGTAAGGATAAAGTAATAATAACACAAAGATAAAAATATAAATAGTGAATAATAAAGAAAAGACCACCATGAATATTTAAAAGATCAGAGAGAAAATTTTTTGCTATGAAACTAGCAAGAAATATTTCCACCCTTGAAAAATTTCAGGTTGGGTCCACTGATCAACTATCAAGTTTGATTCAGTAGAATCAGGTTTTCAATGAAACCTATCTGATAATAAAGCTGATTGAGACCCTTGCCTGTGGCTATAAGGGGATCTGCCAGGGGCTTAATCTGACTTGGTACTCTGCAGATGGATTTGGGGGCCTCACTGCCCTCCATAACCTAATACAAATTGGGTACTCACAATGTAGGCTTTGATACTTTTCCCTTTGTCATTTTTGAATTTTGCTATTGTCATCTTTGGATCACACAAGCTGGTGTGCTTCTTCCATATGGACTTAGTTGACTCCTCACTAAGATGACTGCTTGTTTGAATACAAGCCTTTAAAACTCCAGACAGTTCTGATTGATGGCCAACTGGGCACCATCTGCTTTCTTCACCACACTTTGTTGTGGCACCTGGGTCTTCAATGATCATTTCATGAAGGTGAATATCTAGCAGGGCCATGTTATCAGACCTTTTTAGTATATGTGCTGCTGAAGCGAGCACAGCATTTCATGCTATCAGAACTAACTGTTCTTGGATCGGGATTAGAGTTCAGTGGAGCCCAGAATCCATCTGATGGTCCCTGGAATATCCATGACTCATATTTCCTTTGAATATTAGACAAATTCAAAGCCCCTTAAGACCGACTACCACCACAACAGTAACAAAACAATTAACAGACAAGAAGAGACGGACAACACAAAGCAAAACAAAGAAAACAACAAACCCTAAGCAAACTAAAGGCAGGAAGACAAAAACCCATAGAAGCAGGAAAGTAAAACATTTTCAAGCATCCCTCTGGGATATAAGGCAATTGCACCTCCAATTTTTCCAGTAACACATCACTCTGAACACTGTAGGTATGATGAGTCTATGCAAGTACAGTTCCACTGTGAGCCACAATCCATGAGTTGTTGCTCCACACAGTTTGATCCCCCATTCATTTGGGCTCTGTTTACCCTAAGCATGGATGGGGGTTGGTGACGGGAGCGGGGGGCGGGGGGGGGCACTGTGAGGGGGGCATAGAGGTACTAAATATATTGTGAGTATATACTTTCTGTGGTAGTTCCAGAACCTGGTGTCCATTTGGTACTTAAGAGGATTAAGAATGAAGGGTGGAATCTAGCTAGTCTGTCAATGGGATCATAGTCAGTGAGGCCTCTCTGTGGTCATGGCCTTCTCCTGAGGATTCTGAGAAATTCCAGTATTCATCCTTGGAGGCGGAAAACTCTCTCTCTCTGCTCATGTTCTGAGACATGCTCTTCTGACAAGACACATGGCACTACACTGTTAGACCCTGTGCCCTGGGAACTGGAGGAACCATGTGAAGACCCCTGCCAGTGCTGAGATGCTCCTGCCACTGAATCCCTAAGACTCTGCACCCACTGGCTTGTGATCTTCCTGCATTCAGGGTCATTGGACGTGTTTTGTGAGTTTGAATAGGGCTTTATAGTGCGTATTGGACATATGAGGTAATATCAGACTTATGGACTCTTTCTTTGACTAAAATCACTTTAGATAAAATATAGAACGATAAGTGGGGAAAGGTGCACTAGTGGCATAGTGGTTTATGTGTTGGACTGCTAACCACAGACCAGCAGTTGAAACCCACCAGCTTCTCTGCTGTCTCCTCCTGTAAAGATTTATAGCTTCAGAAACCCACAGAGCCATGCAACTGTGTCCTGTAGGGTGACTTTGAGTCAAACTTGGCCGATGGCAGTTACTTTCTGTTTTTTGTTTTTTTCAGAGGTGGAAAAAAAGACTGAAATTCCTCATTCATCTGTCTGCTTACATTAAATTCTCTGAGCTCTGGACAGGATGACATTCTTTTTCTTCATTAAAATACCAAATGCTAAGCTGAGCCCTGGTGGCCCAGCGGCTGTGTGCGGGACTGCGACCCACAGGGTTGACAATTCAAATCCAGCAGCAGCTCTCCAGGAGCAAGGCTGGGTTTCCTACTCCCACCAGGGCAGTGATGCTGATAGTATTGATGACCACAGAACCCCATTCAATGAAATGAAACAAGAGAATTGTATGAAAATGGATATATTGGATCATGTAAGATATGGCCCCAAAAAAATCATGGGGGGAAAAATAAAGGTTCCTGGGGGGAAGGAGGAGATAAAAGGGAGCTGATATCAAGGAGTTCAAGAAGAAAGAAATATTTTGAAACTGATTATGGTAACTAGGGAATCTGATGTCAATTTGAGAGGATTTCTAGTGAAAGGGTGGAACCTGGTCTGTCAATCAAGATATAATCAATAAGGCCTCTGTGTGGGCATGGCCTTCTGTGAATTCTGGGAACTTCAGTATTTTCTTCCTTGGAGGTGGGAGACACTTCTCTCTCTCTCTCTCTTTCTCTCTTGCTTTCTGGTGATCGGACCAGTGTGTGGCTGCCTTAGCTAGTTCTCTATTTCAACTTGTGAGCTATATTACCTGAGCAGGAGAGAAGGGGGGTGGGCCTTGCAGAGCCATTTATCTCTGTTCTCCAATCAAGCTGCTACCTGATTCATGCCACATGTTCTATTGGCCAGGTTGGCATAATCAACCTAACTATCACACATTTAGAGATCAGTATCTTAGGTGTTAATGAGTGGAAATGGACTGGGATTGGACATTTTGAATCAGAAAATCATATGGCTTATTATGCTGGGAATGAGAAACTCAAGATGTCCAAAGGGACATCTCAAGATCTGTCCACAAACACAGTGCTATCCATGATAGGATAATGTCTTTTAGACTAATAGACCATTAATTGCTTATAATTAAGTTTGGCTAAGTTGAAGAAAATTAAAATAAGTTCATGAGAGCCAATAAGACCTTGAGTATATTCCACCTGGATTTCAAGAACATCTCAAGAAGAGATTTTACTCATTGGACACTAATTACTAATAGAAGAAGTGATGAGCTGTGGGAGGACATCAAAAACATAATTCATGAAGAAAGCAAAAGGTCATTAAAAAGAGGAAAGAAAGACCAAAGTGGATGTCATTATACAGTCACTAAGCCAAATGGAAGAAATGATGGCGTCAAAGAGCTGAATAAAAATTTCAAAGGAGGGCTGAGCCCCGGTGGCATAATGGTTGTGCTCGGTACTGCGGCCCACTGGGACGGAGGTTCAATTCCAGCTCCCAGGACCAAAAGCTGGGCCTCCTACTCCCACCACCAAAGGGCAGTGATGTCTAAAAAAAAAAAAAATTTCAAAGGTGAGCTCCAGAAGAGAAACTGAAATATTATAATGAAATAAGCAAAGACGTAGCATTAAAAAACCAGAAAGGAAGAACATGCTCAGCATATCATAAACTGGAAGGACTAAAAGAAAAAATTTCAAGCTTTTGTCACAGTGTTGAACGATTCATAGTAAATGATTCAGGAAGCAGCAAAAAAAGATAGAAAGACTATGTAGAGTCATGATGCCAAAGAGCACTAGTCGACAGTCAACCATTTCAAGAGATAGCATATGCTCAAGAACTATTGGTACTGAAGAAAGAAGTCCAAGCTGCACTGTGGCATTCGCCAAAAGCAAGGCTCCAGGAATCGATGGAATATCAGCTTAATTGTTTCAACAACCTCATGAAATACTGGAAACACCTACTCCTCTATGCCAGGAAATTTGATGGAAGCTACTTGGCCAACTGATTGGAAAAGACTCATTCATATTTGTACCCTTTCCAAAGAATGGTCCAAGAGAATGCACAAGTTAGAGAACAAGATCATTGATATCACAGGCAAGTCAAATTTTGTTAAAGATTATCCAGTAACAGCTGCAGTAGTGTTTTGACAGGGAACTGCAAGAGGCTTGCGCCAGATTCAGAAGAGTATGTGGAACATCCTTTTTTTATTTGGAACATCATTATTATTATTTTTGTTTGCATCACTGCCTCTGGTGGTCGTGGGTGCTACCCAGTGCTGCTCCTGAGAGCTGCCGCTGGATTTGAACTGCCAAGCCCATGGGCTGCAGGCCTGCACTCAATCACTTACGCCACTGGGGCTCAGTTGGAACATCATTATTAATGAGCAGCTAGATCTTGGCAGAAAGCAGCGAAAACCAGAAAGAAGTTTACTTCTATTTTACTGACTGTAAAAGCAGTTGATTGTGTGGATCATAACAAACTATGAATAGGCATAAGAAGAATGGGAATTCTAGAACACTGTATTGTGCTCCTGGGAAACCTGCACGTGGATCATTCATTAGGCAGTTGTGAGAACAGAAAAAAGGAATACTACATGGTTTAAAATCAAGACAAGTGTCCATTAGGGTTGTGTCTTCTTGCTATACTTATTCAATCTGTATGCTGAGCAGATAATCAGAGAAACTGGATTGTAAGAAGAAGCGTGCGGCTTCATGATTGGAGAAAGACATTAACAACTTGCCATATGCAGCTGATGTAACCTTGCTTGCCAAGAGCGAGGGTTTGATGAAGATTTACTGATGAAGATCAAGGATTGCAGCCTTCAGTATGGATTACCACTCAACGTAATGAATGCCAAAACTTCACAATTGAACCAATAAATATTATATATAAGTGGGGAAAAGACTGAAGTTGTCAAAAATTTCCTCTTGCTTTGATTCACAATCAATGCTTATGGAAATTGCAGCCGAGAACAAAAGATGTGTTGCCTTAGGTAAAGGTGCTACACAAGATCTCTTTAAAGTGTTGAAAAGCACGAAAAAATTAAATGTGAAATAAGGAAAACTGAAGAATTGATTTATTTTAATTATGGTGTTGTCACTGAATATTCAAAGTACCAGGGACTGCCTAAAGAACAAACATCTTGTTTTGTGTGTGTGGCATCACTGCCCTGGTGGGAGTAGGAAGCCCAGCCTTGCTCTTGGCGAGCTGGATTTGAACCATCAACCTTGTGGGCCGCAGTCCTGCACACAACCACTGCGCCACCAGGGCTCAGTCCCAAACAGATCTTTATTGACAGAAATATAACTGGAATGCATCTGAGAATCAAGGATGGTGAAACTTCGTCTCTTGATGCACTTTGGACATGTCATCAGGAGACATCACTCCCTGGAAAAGGACATCATGCTAAGTAAAGTAGAAGGAAAATGAAAAAGAGGCAAGTTCTCATCAAGATGGGTTGACATAATGGTGGCAACAATGGATCCAGACATACGAACAATTGTTGAGGAGAGCTTACAGGAGGTGTCTAGTACTTAGGGTTGCTGTGAATCAGAAGCAACTCAGTCACCTAACAACAACAGCAACAACAGTGACCAGATATGTGAACAGTCTCATCCTCAGGGAATGTGTGTTAGACAGTGGATTGCCTCCATCGGTCTCCAGCCAGCCCAGGGAGGGGCAGTCTCCCTGAGGGGCTTGTCTGGGTGTGTCCTTGATAGAGATCTCTGTACTTGGGATCTCACAGTCATGAGTCATGCCCTATCAATCATGCCCTGCCTGCCTTTGTGGGAAGGCCTTGGATCAATCTTGTAAGCTTTTTCATCAATCATTATTTATGTGTTCTAATCTTGGATAAATCTGCAGCAGAAGATCTTTTAAAAAGATTGATGTGCAAAAAAAAAAAAGGTTTGAAGTGCAAGGGTCTCAATTTGAAGACAAAGGGGAGTCTCATGCAAGCCATGGCATATTCGCCTTTCATATGCATGTGAAAGTTGGGCAATGGAGGGGGAAAGCTGATGAAGAATTCGTGCATTTGAATTATGGTGATGTGAGGAATATTGAAAGTAGTGTGGGGGCTGAGCCCTGGTGGCGTAGTGGTTGTGCGCGGGACTGGGACCCACTGGGATGGAGGTTCAATTCCGGCTCCCAGGAGCAAAGGCTGGGCCTCCTACTCCCACCACCTGAGGGCAGTGATGCCTAAAAAAATAAAATAAATAAAAATAAATAAAAAAAAGAAAGTAGTGTGGACTACCAGAAGAACAAACAAATCTGGCTTGGAAGTACAGCCAGAATGCTCCTTCGAGTTAGACTTGCGTATGGTGAGGGTTTCTCTGACATCCTTTGGACATGTTATCAGGAGAGATTTGTCCCTGGAAAAACACATTATGCTTGGAACTGAAAAAGATCCTGGAAAAAGGGGAAGACTCTCAAGGAGATGGATTGACACAAAGGGGCTCAAATGTAACAGTGATTATGAAGATAGCTAAGGACTGGACAGTGTTTTGTTCTGAGGGGCTGAGTGGAGAGCAACTCTACTACACTTTTTTTTGGGGGGGGACATCACTGCCCTCTGGTGGTGGGAGTAGGAGGCCCAGCCTTGCTGCTGGATTTGAACCTCCAACCCAGTGGGCCGCAGTCCCGCACACAACCATTACAACACCGGGGCTCAGCCCCTCTATAGCTCTTAACAACCATCCATTTCCCCCTTAATTCAAGCGTTGTTGGCAATCACTGATCAACGTTCTATTTAGATTTGCCTATTGGGGACATTATCTTTATGTTTTTATTTCTGAGTGCCTGCCTCATCAATGGACTGGGTGATAAAGAACTGTGACAGACAGGAGAAAGGGACTTGATATTTTAAAAATAGGTACTAAGAAAGATTACAGTGGTTAACTACCTGTTGCTAACTGAAAAGTGAGAAGTTTGAATCCACCAGCTCCTGTGTAAGAGAAAGATGTTGTAGTCTGTTTTCATCAATGTTTATAGTCTTGGAAGGCCTATGGAGCAGTTCATTGCTGTGTAGGGTCACTGTAAGTAAAGGTTGACTTTATAGCAGGGGATTTGTTTACTTTGTAAGAAAGGTCTAAAGCAGTCCTGGTGGCACAGTGCTTAAAACTCCCAGGTTATAGCTGATTCTGTACTGTTGTTTTCATTAAGTTTGGTTTTGCTTAAAATCCTGTTTATGGAAAGATTAGCTCTTTGGGCAATGCTTTTGGCACTTATAGAGCTGAAAGCTTGCGAAGGCCAAGATGTAAACCTAGAGCAGGAAATAATGAAGTAGGTGCAATCTTAACTTCATTAAATGTCACATCGAGATGGCAATTCTGTGATTTTGTCCCACCTGTTGTTTATGAGCTTCAGCAATAGTTTCTTTATTCCTCCAGAATGATGGCTTTCCCACTCTTGATTCATATTTGAGGTCTTCCCAACCAACCTTCCTTAAAACACTGGATCCATAAAAAACACAAAAACAAAAAGACACTGGATCCATCTAAGAATTGCTGGTTTATGTGGGTGCTAGCTTTCCCATCACTTGCTAAAAAAGCTTTGATGATTTGAGAAGATGTCCACTTGTGTTTTATCAGCCCTGACCTCAAAATCATTGTTTCACATGGTACAAAAAGTCTCCTTCATTTTGGAGGTACCTGAATGAGATTAAGACATATATAAAAAATAAAAAATAAATTAAAAAAAAAAGACATATATTACTGAGGAGACTTTTCTGCAGACATCCACTGAATACATAAGAGGTAAACCATTTTGTTTTGTGTAAGTATGGGAGCATAATCCACTAGGACAGTGTTCTTCACCTTACTTTGGAAAGTAGTGACCTTAAACTTAAAAGCTCATGATCATCCAGCTAAGGGACAACTATTGGTCTTCCCCTGTTGGGAGGACAGAAGAATGATGAACAGGAAAACACAAGGAAACAATTCATTGAATGAACAAGTAGGCCACGCAAAAATCAGTCTCCACAACTCTGACACCAGAAGAACCCGGCGGTGCTCAACTACCACTACCAACTGCTCGGACAAAGATCCTGGATAGACTGAGAGAAAAATGTGCAACAGGACTCATAATCCTAAAGGAGACCAGGTTTACCTGTCAGAGAGAGACTGGTGGGAACCCGAAGATGATGAGCCAGAGTCACCTTTCAGGTCTGGAACTGAACTAACTTATGTTAGAATAGTCAGCCTATTAAGCCTTGCTACCATACGGGTTATATGTTGGGCTGCCAACTACAACGTCAGCAATTAAAAACCACCAGCCCCTCTTTGAGGAAAAGATGAGACCTTCTACTCCCCTTGAATTATATCCTTGGGAAACTCAAGGGCAGACCCACTATAAGTTCGGGTTTTTTTGTTGTTGTTTTAAAGTAAAGAGGACATTTTTTTTTTCACCTTTCAGGACAGTTTAGGAAAGAAAGAGGAATGATAAATGATATTGTACACAGGGAATCGGATAAATGGTAAGACGTTGAGGGAATTGAAACAGGAGTTGAAATAAAATGTGATGGGGCTGAGCCCCGGTGACGTAGTGGTTGTGCGCAGGACTGCGGCCCACTGGGACGGAGGTTCAATTCCAGCAGTGGGGCTGGGCCTCCTACTCCCACCACCAAATAGCAGTGATGCCCAAACAAAAAAAAAAAAAAAGAAAGAAAGAAATAAAATGTGATGAATTGTTGAATGCAAAACTGAGGATCTAAAAAAATACAAATCTGATTATACACTCTGTAAACCTTCACCAAATTCACAATAAAAAGTTATAAACACAAACAAAAACAAACCTGAAACAGGATAATCTGGAGGAGAAAACAACAGGACTGAGGGTTGCTGGGGGACATGGGAATGGAAGAGAAGGAGGGGTAAAGGAAGTGGGTGCTAACAAACCCAAGGTCAAAGGAATAAGTGATCCAAAATCGGTGGTGAGGAGGGTATAGGAGACCCAGGCTTGATGTACGGCAATGCAACTGAGAGGAATGACTGAAACCCAAGTGAAGACTGAGCATGATCGTGGGACAAGAGGGAAGTAAAAGGAAATAGAGGAAAGAACTAGGAGGCAAAGGGCATTTACAGAGGTCTAAATACAGGCATGTACATATGTAAATATAGGTATATATGATGGGGAAATAGATTTACGTGCATATGTTTATAGGTTTAGCATTAAGGTGGCAGATGAACATTGGGCCTCTACTCAAGTACTTTCTCAATGCAAGAACAATTAGTTCTATTAAACTAGCATTTCATGATGCTCACTTTCATTTAGCCTTGGTGGTTTAGTGGTTACTCGTTAAGCTGAGAGGTGAAAGACCAACAGTTCAAAACCACCAGCCAGCTCTGGCTTTCTACTCCCTTAAACAGTTAAAGGCTCAGAAACCCACAGTGGACCACTCTGAGTCAGCATGAACTGAGCGGCAATGAGAGACCTCTGTAAGCAGCTAACCAATGCACTACGGTGCCACCAGAACATCTCTACATAGCCATTCCTCTGACACAAATGTGATGCTCACTTTCCCCACCTGATTGCTGAAGCCAAAGGGGGTGCATAAGCAAACGTGGTGAAGAAAACTGATAGTGCCCAGCTATCAAAAGATATAGTGTCTGGGATCTTAAAGGCTTGATGATAAACAAGCAGCCAGCTAGCTGAGAAGCAACCAAGCCCACATGGGAGATGTACACCAGCCTGTGTGATCATGAAATGTCGATGAGATCAGTTATCAGGCATCAAAGGACAAAAAAATCATATCATTGTGAATGAGGGAGAGCGTTGAGTGGAGACCCAAAGCCCATCTGTAGGCAACTGGACATTCCTTTCAGAAGGGTTAAGGAGGAGGCAAGCCATTTAGGGTGTAGCATAGCACAGATGAAACATACAACTTAACTCTAGCTCTTTAATGCCTCTGCCTCCACACTATCTTGATCTCAATTCTACCTCACAAATCTGGCTAGACCAGAGGATGTACACTGGTACAGATAAGAGGCAGAAACAGGGAATCCAGAACAGATGAACCCCGCAGGCCCTGTGGTGAGAGTAGAAATACTGGGAGGGTGGAGGGAAGGTGAGGTAGAAAGGGGGAAACAATCTCCCTGGGGTACAGATAACAAAAAAGTGGGTGAATGAAGATGTCGGATAGTGTAAGATATGACAAAACTTTATAAATTATCAAGGGTTCCTGAGGGAAGGGAGGTGGGAAATGAGCTGATACCAAGAGCTCAGGTAGAAAGCAAATGTTTTGAGAATGATGATGGCAATGTACAAATATGCTTGATACAAAGGCTGTATGTATGGATTGTGATGAGTTGTATGAGCCCCCAATAAAATGATTTTTAAAAAGTTTTTTTTAAAAGGGGGCACAAAGACAAAAAAAAAATCAACACCACATTTTGTTTGGAATTGTACATGTATAAGCAGGGACCCTAGTAGTCATACTTTTGAACTTACCTAGTATTTTTCTGATTTTGAATGGAAATAAGATAATAGATACTAGTCCCTGATGTATACAGCACCCACCGGTAAATGAAAAATTGCTATTGGAGAGGTGAAATGGGACAGGCTCAGAAGCACAGATCCTTAAGGAGAGACCAAGAACTCTCGACATCAATGTCCCTTCTTGATTTTTGGCTATAGTTGCAATTGCACACTCATGCTGACTCTGTGCTACCTGGGCCAGAACTAGATCAGATTGGAATCTGTATAAAACAATTCATATCCCCCCCCCCAATCCATTTTTCCCCCCAAAGGAGAGAAAATAAAACCCTAACCAGGTAGTGAGAAAATATTTTCTTGAGTCAGCTTTAATTCTGAATTTTATGAGACACATTTGATTTAAAAAAAAAAAAAACCGAAGGGGAAAGACACAAGCTCAGAAATCAATTCGGAATCTGCAGTGTAATTGCTACAGTAGGCTCGAATGTGATTTGAACATCCCTAGCTCTGGGAACTGGTGACCGTCCTCCCAAGAGAGAATGACACAGCACAGGGAATAGCATAAGCAGCTCGCCTTGCTTTATAGAGAACAGAGATGCGAAAATCCTTGTGGAGGTCACCAGTCTTGGGAGTGCTCTTACTAATTGAAATGAACCAGGGCACAGACTGTGTGTGAAGGTGAACTGGCCCTAGGGATGGGGAGGAGAAAGGAAAGGGGCAAAGTGAAATGAAGGAGTGCAGAGTGTAAATGGACATCCTCTGCTAATTAGACATTACCTTTCAAATAGATTGGTTTTGATCCTGCCCCCCCCCACCCCTGCAACAGCACTTTTATGTAGATGAAGTCATATACAGAGGTCAAATATTTATTATTGATGGAGACGTAGATAAGCTAGTTCATTAAATTAGTTAGGTCAACTCTTTCCTAGATATACCAGGACTAGATACAGACTGTTCTAGAAAGATGGGAAGACATTCAGAAATAATGATTTCTGGAGAATTTTAACTAACTAAATACAATCAAGGGAGTACCACCTTTCCATCCCAAGTGGTGTGAAATAAGGTCTACTTGTTGGCGCCTTTCTGCCTCTTCCACATTAGTTTCTTTGTTCATGCAACACGTTTATAATGAATACTCTTTACTTGCCACGCATTCTACTCAGTGGGCTTTGGAGATGTAGAAACGAGACACTGTCTCTCTTCATTTATTCAGCAAGTTTTTACTGAGGCCTACCATGGGCCAGAAATACACAGGATATGGAATATAATAGTTAAAAATAAAAAAGCAAGAAATATATAATCCCATTCAGAGAAAGCTATTTTAAGAAACAAAAGGTAAAGAAGAGGGCTGAGCCCCAGTGGCGTAGTGGTTGTGCGCGGGACTGCAGCCCACTGGGTTGGCAGTTCAAATCCAGCAGCAGCTCTCCAGGAGCAAGGCTGGGCCTCCTACTCCCACCAAAGGGCAGTGATGCCCCCCAAAAAACAAAAACAAAAAGGTAAAGAAGTGCTGTGATGGAGAGAGGGATGGGCCTAATGAGTAGATGTATAAAAAAAGGAAGTAGCAAACCCAAACCAAATCCCCTGCCATTGCCTGGATTCTGACTTAGAGTGACACTGTACGACAGAGGTCATCTGTTCCCATAGTTTCCAACGCTGTCAATTTTTATGGAAGCCACACGCCTTATCTCTCTCACAAGAATGAGCGGGTAGGTTCCATTGCCAACCTTTCTGTTATGAGTCAACGGGTTTAATCTCTGTGCCACCAGGATTCCAGAAGCAAGTCTACACTCTAAGCTATACTCTTGACTCTGTGAAGCAAACATCGCTCCCTGATTACTGAGTTGATTTCAACTTACAGCAATCCTGTAAGGTACAACAGAAATACCCTTATGGGGTTGAGCTCCCAAGGTTATAGATGTTGGGAGCTGAGAGCTTCATCTTTCTGTAGCGTCATTGAACTGCTGACCTTGAGATTAGCAGGGCTAGTAATAGCAGAAAGTAGGCAGTAGACAAGAGTGTTTACCACATTCTTTTATCCTCTGCTGGTGGAGCTGTCAGGTAAACATTGGACTGTTATCGAACTGGTTGGCCATTCAAACCCACCAACAGCTCCTCCCTCAGGAGAATGAGGAGGCTATCCGCTCCTGTAAAGGTTACTAGCCTCAGAAACTCTGAGTCAGAATAGACTTGGAGGCAATTTGTCCCTTTAGTTAGGAACTCAGGGGACACAGGGGTTAAGCATTGACCTGCTGACAACAAGTTCAAACCCTCCAGGAGAACAGAGTTGAGGTTTACAGTCTGGGAAATCTATAGAGCAGTTCCACTCTGCTTATACAGTTGCATGAGTGGGAACTGGTTAAACTGGTTCAGTTGCTGTGGGTATGGGTTTCCTCCTCATCTACCTAGTATCCCCAGGTTAACCCTTTCCCTGGAGTCTGAAGATGGCACAAATGGTTAACAAGGCCAGCTGCTACAGCAAGCTAGGAGTTTGGAGTCCACCCAGAAGTACCTTTGAAGAAAGATCTGGGGGCCTACTTCAGAAGCAGCCAACATTGAAAACCCTGCAGAGCACAGTTCTGCTGACATATGTGGGGTCATTATGATTAGAATCTGCTGTCTGGCAAATGGAAGACAAACAAGCAAAACCCAACCAAACAATCTTAACTAAGGGGTCACCTAGCCCCACACCCAATATAAGCCTTATTTTGGGCTGGAAAGAGATTTGCAAATGTCCTTGAAAATCTTAGGGGAGAGGGTAGGTTGTTGGGAGAAGTGGGAGTGGCTCAAGATCAAGTTAACTGCCCCTCAGCCATTTGGTAGGACACCATTGTAGCGCCCTCTGCACTGGCTTCTAGTTGATTCTGAATCAGAGACCCTACACGCAGGGCAGAGTGCCCCACTGCCCCCAACCCCTTCCCTCATGGGTTTCCAGACTCTTTGCCAGAATAGAAAGCTCTGGGAAATTCACAGCCAGCTCCAGACACAATTTCCCAGTGTCTCCCTTTCTCAATTGTCAAATGTGAATAATTGTGGTAATTAGATCCTCCTTCTGAAAAGTGAATGAATTATTATATGTAAGTTATTATATTATTATATATAAATGACTATATATAAAATTATCTTTATCTTTCTCTCGTGGAGGGATGGTGGATTCTAATGGCTGACCTTGTGTTTTCAAGAGCCCAACAGGTAACCCAGTAAACTAGTAAGGCTCCTTCCATTGTAGCTAACCTCTCCCAAAATGCCTGGCTCTGAGCAGGAGACAGCTACTCTCTCCATCCTGGAGTTCTGCCTTAGTGTCTGTGGAGTTTGGGTTTGGTTGGTCATATAGAATCTTTTCAAAAGTGAAAAGGTTTGTGTTTTC
This sequence comes from Nesogale talazaci, assembly GCA_004026705.1. Classification (NCBI taxonomy): domain Eukaryota; kingdom Metazoa; phylum Chordata; class Mammalia; order Afrosoricida; family Tenrecidae; genus Nesogale; species Nesogale talazaci. The sequence continues at coordinate 93,270 of PVJH01006978.1, forward strand.
TGATATGTCCAAACTTCCTTTCGACTTTGCAAACTTGTTTTGAATGTCAAATAATTTACTTCGTTTTAAAAAGAGGTCTCTTTTGAGACCTGGTATGCCATCAGCTCATTGATAGCAGTCAAGAAGCAATGTTTAGGTGTCTTCCACTATTTCTGTGCCCAGCAAAACACCTGTTTCCAGTTTCAATCCTCTGTAAGAGCCTTTAAAAAAAAAAGTTCCATAACACCTACATAGTGCTGAGCACAATTCTAAGAACTTTACACATAATAATTCATTCTCTTTTCAGAAGTAGGATATAATTACCACGATTATTCACATCTGACAAATGAGAAATGGAGATACTGGCAAATCGTGTATGGAGCTGGTTGTGAGTGCTGAAATCTGGACTTGGCACCAGTTCTTGGGTGGGGCACGTCAGGCAGGAGGGCCCCAGAAATCAATACCATCTAACCTGGTTCTCGGCCTGTGGGTCCAGAGACATTTGAGGTTTGAATGACTCTTTCACAGGGGTTGCTGAAGACCATCGGAAAACACAAATATTGTGATTAATCACTATGCTTTAATTATGTTAAATTTGTAACAATGAAAATATATCCTGCACAACAGATATTTAAATTACTATTCATAACAGTAGCAAAATTATAGCTATGAAGTAGCAACGAAGATAATTTTATGGTTGGGGGCACAACAACATGAGGAACTGTATTTAAGGGACTGGGCATTAAGAAGGTTGAGAACCACCGACCTAATATCACAGGCCTCTCCAAAGAGATGCAATTCCAGGTATCACATTGTGAGTTAATGAATGTTTGACCAATATGGCCAGTGAATGATACTTTAAATATCTAAATGACCTGACAGGAAAAAAAAAGTTCTCTACTTCTGTCCTATGTTACACTGTCCTATGTTACTTATGCCTCTGTTACACTGTCCTTCTGGTGGTGCAGTGGTGTCAATAGACACAGTTCCCTCATCAACTCTTCAACTACTGAAGATGAGTATGCAAGTGCCCCCGTGCCTTTCCTGGGGGCCTGTGGACATATATAAACGCGGCGACCTTTGGAAGCGATATGTCTGCCACTCTCAGAGTCACGTAATGTCAACAGATTTCAGTATCGACAAGATTAAAAAGAGCACCCTGGGTTGTGCTGTTAAGAATCATACCTAGCGCAATCCCTAGTTTAACATTTCTAGAGGGAAGCCATTACGATTGTGCATGACGTTTGCCAGCTGTCCAACATTTTGTGTTTTTATTAGTTACTGTGTTATATTTTCCAGTCATAACAAAGAGGTAAGTGAAAACTAGTAGGAGGAAAGCGCTGGCAAGTTTCGGGTAAAAAAGAATAAGTTTAGTTTTTTTTTTTTAAGTTTAGTTTTATAAATACATTAAATGAAACAATGTTTCAGTAAAAGCAGTTATATAGTGTTTAATGATCCTATCCATATTCCTGAACCCTCACTTCAAAATACAAATTTAACAAAATTTGTAAATTTGATGTCTATGCGAATCTTGCCTGTGGCACCAAATGGCTCAAGGTTTAATTGCGTTTGACACCCCTTGGGCCCCTTGGTAGGAAAATGCAGTGGTTGCTGCTGTGTCTTTAGGAAGCATTAAGGAGTCCAGCTCTACTGGGGTCTGTAGGCTCACCATCAGTTGGAATCCACTGGATGATGCAATGTTTTTTAAAGAGGTGACTAATTGCCAGTCCCTGGAAAACCAGTTCAGGTATAGGCATTATTGGATCAAGATAGTATTGCTATTTTAACGTTCCCATAAACACACCAGAACCTCAGTCTTTGGTCCTTGTGGTACCAATCACTGTGGATTAGAGAGATGATTGATTTTCAGAGGATAGGCACCCTTCAAGGAGAGTGGATGCTGTCTCACAGCGACAGCGATGCAGTGTTTCCGAGAGTGGAAATCGTGGAAAGACAGAACCCTATCGTTATACCACACAGCAGCTGGCGGGGTTGAACCACTGACCTTGTATTACCTGTCCAACGCCTAGCCCGCCAAGTCCCCAAAGCTGCTTTAAACTTCACGTAAACCCCACAAAGACTGCCCTCTCGTACAGTCACAGGAGACAAGGTCAGCTAAGAGGAGATGGGGCTCGGGAGTTTCCACGGCAGGAAATATCTAAAGCCAGCAGCGGGCACATTTTGGCAAATGGGGGATGGGGAATCTCATTTTCTGAAACCACCAGATAATGGGCAAATGACACGAACTCTTTGCTTGCTTTAAATTGCCCATTCTTGTTCTAATTATACGTCCCAAATGTGGGGGCATTTCCCCGTGATCGAATCTGCCTAGTAATACTTTGCACCATCGCCCCCCAGGCCCTTCCCCCCCCCCTTTATTTTTTGTTAGATGGTAGCATACCCAACTCAAAATAGCTGAGATCCACCCTGGGATCCACCCGAGGTCTTGGGGGACGGGGGTGGGCCCCGTGGCCTGCGGGGAGGGTCGGGCTCATACCTTTGCCGAGTCCCCGGGTGGCCGCGGGGCGGGGCGGGGCGGGGGGCTGGGGCCGAAGCCTCGCCGCCGCCGCCGCCTCAGCGAATAGCAGCCGGCTGCCCGCCCGGATTGGAGCAGCAGCATCACGCTGACCTCTGACTGGGATGTAAACCGGGGCGGCCGCGGCGGCAGAGGAAAGCGCTCGGGTCCCCGGAGCAAGCCGGCTCGAGGAGCACCGGGCGGCGCGGAGGGCCCCGGCGGCGGCGCGACCTCGGCGGTGCCAGGCGGCCGCGGGAAGCCGAGGAGGCCGGGCGGGGGCGCGGGCGCGGGCGGGGCGCGCGCCTGCCATTCGCACAGGCTGCAGGGAGGCGAGGCGGCGCGGCGCGGCGCGGCGCGAGCCATGGCCGGGGACAGCGAGCAGACCCTGCAGGACCACCAGCAGCCCCACGGCGGCGAGCCCTTCCTGATCGGCGTCAGCGGGGGCACGGCGAGCGGCAAGGTAGGGCGGCCGCGGGCCCCGGGCCGTGCCGAGCCGAGCCGAGCCGAGCCGAGCCGGGCGGCGGCGGCGGCGCATGTGGCGGGGGCGGGCGCCGGCCGAGGCAGTTGCTGCAGCTACCGCGTGGCGGGCGCCGCGCCGCGCCGCTCCCGGCCGCGGTCCAGGGAGCGGACTTGCCCGCGCACCCCCGGGGGCTGCGGCGGGGAGGCAGACGGGCGCCCGAGAGAGCGAGGTGCCCGGGCTCTGTCCCCCCCCACCGGCTCCCCCGCCTTTTTTTTTTTTTTGAAAC